>APFE030048031.1:118618-215839 GCA_000404065.3 Pinus taeda
TTCCAAACATTTGTTTACTATCTTAGTTTTCCCATTAGATTGAGGATGATAAGATGATCTATGAGCTAACTGAGTACCAAGACAAGAAAATAATTTTGTCCAAAAATTTCCAGTGAAAATTGGATCTCTCTCACTTACAATAATCTTTGGGTTTCCATGTAGCTTTTGAATTGTTTCCGTAAATGCAGTAGAAACTATACTGACTTTAAATGGATGTGATAATCCACAAAAGTGTGCATACTTGGTAAGTTTGTCAACTACCACCATGATGAAACTCTTTCCCTCAGACTTGTTTAAACCTGTGATAAAATCCATTGAAATCTCCTCCCAACGTTGGCTTGGAATGGATAAAGGTTGTAATAGACCCAGGGACTTTTTAAAAATCCTGAGTTCCCTCCTAAGGGAGAAGTGTGCAATTCCATAAGAATCTTTTCTTTGATTTGGGAATTCTTACAGAGGTATAAGCGATCTTTGTCCCATAATGAAGCATTTTGCCAGCTAAATGAATCAGATGTACTTGAATCTTGTTGTAACATTCAAATAAGTTCCCACACTTCTTCATCATTCTTCCATTCCTCCCTTTCTTCATTTATCCAATCTGGTTGGATAATAGAATTGGCACAACAATGTGTCCACATCCTCATCCTTTCTTGAGAGTGCATTTTCCACCACATTTTGCTTCCCTTTTTTGTAGATGATTTCAAAGTCATAACCCAACATCTTTGTGACCCACTTTTGTTGCTCTTCAGAGGATAATCTTTGTTCTAAAATGTATTTAAGGTTATCATGATCCTTTTACCTTGAAGTGTCTTCCCATTAGGTAGGGTCGCCATTTCTTAAGTGCATGGAGTATTGCCAACATTTCCTTCTCATAAATAGCTTTGTGTAAAAACTTTCCCTTGATTGGACGACCTTCAAAAGCAATGGGTCTTTCATCTTGCATTAGAACAACACCAATTCCATTTCCTGAAGCATCACATTCCACAATAAAGGTTTTTGTGAAGTCTGGTGTAGCTAAGACCGGTGCTTGGCACATTGCCTCTTTAAGATGTTCAAAGGCCTTTGCTGCTTCCGGAGTCCATGAAAATGCATCTTTCTTCAATAATGTTGTTAGAGGTGCTGCTATTCTTCCATAATTCTTAACAAACTTGCGATAATACCCCGTCAACCTGAGAAATCCTCGCAAATGCTTTATGGATGTGGGGATTTTCCATTCCTTAATGGCTTTAATTTTGCTACGGTCTACCTTAACTCCTTCATGAGATACATATGACCCAGATATTCCACCTCTTGTACTCCAAAGAAACATTTGGATCTTTTTGCATATAATTGTTTCTCCTCCAATAGTTGTAGCACCCTGTCAACATGTTCAACATGATCCTTCCAAGATTGTTGTAGATTAGTATATCATCAAAAAATAATAACACAAATTTTCTAAGGAAGGGTTTGAAAATGGAATTCATCAAACCTTGAAATGTAGAAGGTGCATTGGTAAGGCCAAAAGGCATGACCAAAAATTCATAATGACCCTCATGAGTTGTAAATGCTATTTTTGGAATGTCTTCAGTCTTCATTCTGATTTGATGATATCCTGAATGAAGATCCAACTTGGCAAAGTAAATTGATCCTTGCAATTCATCCAGAAATTCATCAATGATAGGAATTGGAAACTTATCTTTAATAGTGAGCTTGTTGAGCTCCCTATAATCCAGAAACATGCACAATGATCCATCCTTCTTGTGCACAAATAGTACTGGAGCAGAGAAATAACTTTGACTAGGTTGAATTATACCAGCCTCCAACATTTCTGGAACAATACGTTCAATTTCACTCTTTTGGGCATAGGGACATCTGTATGGCCTGATGTTTGGAGGAACACTTCTTGGAATCAGATGAATAGCATGATCATGATCACGAATAAGTGGGAGACCTTTGGGAGTCTCAAATGCCTTGGAATGATTGTCCAAGACTTTTTGGAGATCTAGAGAAATAGACGATTTTGATGTGGAAACATCTAACGAACATAATTGTGCAATTACACCTCTTTGTTCCTTTTTTAGAAGCTTTGTCATACCGTTAGAGCTGATTATCTTTCCTAGTTTTCCCTGCAATACCCCTTAATTTCAACTTTCCTTTTCCTTCCACCGAAAAAATTTCATTGAAAAGTTCTTGCAAAATTAAAGCTATTGTTACCCCAAGGATTGTAGCATTGGGCTCCTAGTACAACATAACACCTCCATTGGAATGGAAAGCATTGGCGCGTAGTCAATACATATTCTCCCCATGGATAGCTTTTATTATGCATTTCGTGAGAAATTTATCGTTCCTTGCATTTGAACCATCACTCTGAACTCTAGTGCTAGATATAGGAAGCAATTCAATTATTTTGCTATCTTACAATGAATAAAATTGTGGGTACTTCCTGAATCAATCAACAATATTACCTTTTTCTTCTTGATTTTTCATTCTATCTTAATGGTTTAAGGAGTGTCAATTCCAGCCAATGCATTACAAGATATGGTCATATTCATTTCTTCTTTATCTAGGCTTTCTTCTTGCTCCTTTTCTTCTTCCTCTTCACAATCTATGTAGAATAATTTCTTCTCAGCACACTTATGACCTTTAGTGTATTTCCTATCACAACTATAACAAAATCCTTTTGCTCTTTTTTCTTCCAATTGTTGTGGTGTCAACCTTATAGGTTGTGGAAGACTAGGGGCAACAACACTTCCATCTTTATAGTTGTTAGTGGTATGCTTCCTGGTTTCCATAATTTTGCTTTCCATTTTTCTTGCTAACCTGAATGCCTTCTCTAATGAATCAGGTTCCCAAAAGCGAACATCATGTTGGATATTATCCTTTAAAATCCCTATGAACACATCAATCCTATGCTCCTCTGGAATATTTTTTACCCTTATGTTCAATTTTTGGCACTCCTCAATGTGCTCCAATATTGAACCTTTTGTTTGAGACTTATCAATTGGCTAAAAAAAGTGTTGCTTTTTGTATTCTCATAATGTGCTGTCAATTCTTCCGTAAAAATTTCCCAAGTGATAATTTGTTTATGATAGCAAAGCCAATGATGCCATACAAACTGATTTGGTTCCAAATATAAAGTTGCAATACGTACCTTTTGTGTGTTTTTCACATTATTGAGATTGAAAAGTTGCTCCATCTGTAATATCCATGTTGCGGGATCCTTGCCATCAAACTTCCTCATATCGATTTTTGGAATATGGTGGGTCTTCGATCCAACATTAGAGTCTATGAAATCATGATTAACATTTCTTTTGTTCGCATCATGAGTTTCCTTTACTACCCTTTCATCGTTAGTAAGTATTTCTTATAGAAAATTTGTCAAATCTGTCTTCAAATCTGCCATGTCTGTCTTCAAATCTGTCTTTAAATCTATCTTCAAATTGTCCATCTTAGCTTCCATGCCATTCATCTTAGCTTCTATGCCCTTTATCTTAGATTCCACGCCATTTATCTTAGCTTCTGTTAGCTTTTGTGAGAGTGATATTTGTTGCACTTGGTCTTGTAATTTTGATATATCATGTAGCATTTCTTCCTCTTCTTCATGAGTCATGCTAGAGATTTCAGGTTGTTTACTCGGTGTCTTCTTTTTCTTTCCTTGGGGAATCAGTTACCAATAATAATTCTCTACTATGCCTTTTGAATTCCTTCAAAATAATTTTTCAAACCAAGCTTAAGCAAAAATTAAAAAAAAATCTACACACCTTTTTTCACTTTGTAGGAGCTCGATATTGCCTCTGATGTATCTCTGTAATTTCGGATCATCTAGTTCTAAAATTGCGATTTGAAGTAGCCCTCTGTGTCCTCTTTCCAATGCCACTAGTTTAATCCAAAATGGATTCTCCAAGGAAGAGTTATGCCAAATCTCCCACAATGACCTGATTATAGACTAGTTCCATAGAGCGAACGTGTATGATGTGCCACGTGTCCCTGTTTCAACCTATGGCTCTGAAAATTATATACTACTAACTACAACCCATCCTCTTTCTGTACCTTCTTATGAAATTTCAATCTGATGCTCAGAGAGAAAGTTATGACGATTTTCCCCAGGTCACCTATTTGGAATGTAATTCCGGAGTACGCAAAAAGACCAACTTTCGTAGATCATATCTCTGCAAATATAGTGCAAAACGCTCTAAAATTCAGACCAAAGGTTCAGTGTGATTTTCTCTCAAATGGGTTTTGTTTTCGCTTCTGAAACATCACAGACAAAAAGTTATAGCGAAAATGCCACGATGACCTATTTGGAGCAGTGAAACCCTAGAATCCAAAGCTCTGATACCAAATGTTATGAAACTAGCTCATAAAAAGATAGAAAAGATAGATCAATGCCTTAGAATTTAGCTCTTAGAGGGGGAAAACCTCCTTTAAATTACACAAATGAATGATTCTTTGATGATTCAAAGGACAAAACCTCCTTCTATAAATGGGAGTCCAAGGAGTCACAATATAACCCAACCGACCTAACAATAATAATATAAAGGCACAAAAATAACAATAGAGGGATTATATGGGGCACAGTAATAAAAATATGGGGACAATAAGGGCACAACAATATTAATAAAGGATACAACTACAATATTAATGGGGTAATCACTAGTATTATACAAACCTAACAGTTAACCAGTGAAATAGGGAAATTGATCCATGGCATAGACTATATGATACCGACACACGTAAGGCGAATAGGTAATAGGCCGACAGAATGGTTAGAAAATTGGGGAAGCCGAAATAGAAGAAGGATGATGGACATCAGAGGAACAGAGCTCCTGCACCTAGAGGAGAAGGTGCAGCTACAAAACCTCCTAGACTTCGACAATGGTGGCATTAGCGATCCAGAGAGGAATGTTCAGGAAAAGGTAGCAAGTGGTAGACGCGAGGAAAGGACATAGTCAGTGACGACAAATAGGCCACACGTGAGAAAGGAAAGGAGTAGGGCAAGTGACCGAGCTGGGCAACTGACAGAGCAGGGTAGGGACAGACTGTATCCCGAGGAGCCAATAGAGGCACAATCAAGGTATGAGATGGAGGAGGGCAGGTGTGGCGCTGGGAAAAGGCTTAGAGAAGGGATGGAAAGTGGTAGGAGAAGGATAGAAAGGATATGGTAGGAGTAGCCAGGAGGATATAGGAGTTATGAGGAGTAAATGTGGACAGAACGGCCAAGGCACATCCTGAGGAAAGGACTCGGGAAAGAGTGCAAGGAAAGAAAACGGACAGGTGGAGGTTAGAAGGGATAGAAGGATAGGAATAAACCAAAGAGGGCCTGAGGTGGCAATAGGAGTTTGAATGTAGTAGAGCATGAAGCAGGAGGGAACGAAGAAAGGTGGTAGACAGGAGCAACGCTCCCGTGGCATTGACGGAGAAAGGTGGTTTGTAGACTTTTTCTCCTGTTCAGTCATTCTCTTTGTAGCTAGAAGTAGGAGTCGTTGTAATTTCCCAAGGTAACCATGAGGCTGAAATTTGAAGGTAGCCATAGCTTATCAATAGGACCCCTGAGACCGAGGAATCAGTTTCCTTACTAGATGATAGGTGCAAGCTAGAAAGTACTAGCTCCAAAGAAATCTGCTGGTCACCCGGGGAAATCGAATCTAGGAATCCTGTGGAAAGGAAATCCCAAATCCAGGAAAATTCTTAGGGTGGGGAAGAGTGGAACCTTGGGAAGACAAGGTAACCTTGTAAGCAGCATAACCCTTGATCCTCTCATTCTGATAGAAAATCCCAAATGGTTTTCCCTAGATCATAGTAGAATTCGCCCCTGTCGTCAACCGGAGAGAAGGGATGTACTGCACAGGCCCTCAGATAGCCAGGAACAAGAGCATCGGGGGATTCCTATGGCCATGTTAAGAGGCAGGAATGAATCGGGCCAAATTACAGGTCAGCCCTTGGTGTATTCGGCGCTATTTCACCACTGTCAAACCCCAAGAAACCACAAGTCTAGGACAGAAAGGGTGGTAAGTAATGGGATTAAAAATCAAATTTTATACAGTGTTACTGATTTATGGTATTATGTCTTGCTAGGTAATAAAAACTTCGTAAAGCGAAGCATCTAGTTAAGAAAAGAGATGGCCCCGCGAAAAGCGAAGAAGGTTCCAAAACAGGAAGAGGGAACTAGCAAAAATCAGAAAAGGAGAGGAAGGAAGTCGGAGGCTGAGCATAGGATGTACATGATAAATGCTTACATGGCAGGGAACCCTCTTGAAATTCGAGAGCAGATAAATGGGTGGGAAAGCGAGCTGAGAGTAATAAGCTCGAACAAGGAGATCCCCAGGGAAGAGTGGGAGGACATGGTGCTGGACCTAGGTAATTCACGCAGCCGTAACTTGCTTTTCAATAAGTCGATTTAACATTACTGGATAATGAAGCATGTAGTAGCTAGAGCTATGGAGATGAATCAGGCTATTCGAGAGGAGGAAGAGGGGGAAAGGAGGAAGCAGAATGAGCAATTATGGAATCAGAATTAGGAAGAGTTGGAAAATATGAAATCAGTCCTTCTTAAGGAAATAGCAGAGGTACAAATACAGGTTCTCCAAAACAATTTCATTCTGGGAAGAATGGAACAGATAATGAGGGAGATGAAATCGATGATGGAACAACGAGCAGAGGTTCTTGGATGAAGTGCCAAGGTGCCTGTGCCGATAATTTCCTCAGATGAGGACTTATGCAAGTGGTCAAGTGGGTTAGTGCTTTGTTTTTGGATACAAAAAACTGATATATGATGTATTACCTTAGAATAAAAGCTAGGATAATATGTAGAGCTTGGAAGAGCAGATATGTTAGAAATACTGTTATGAATATTTTCAAATTTTGGTCTGGATTTAATACAGACAGGTGGTTGCCTAGTTTTCTACGGGCAGGTTAACCACCTGCAACATTTAAGGATGGATGTAAATTTTGATTTTTAAATATAGATAACAGATCTACCAAAGTTAACAAAAAAAAAAGGTTCAGTTTGTTATTTTTTTAATTTATTCCTTAATATCATGACTTCATAATCTCCCATTAAATTTATTCTCACATTAATGCATATTAATAATATAATATATTTATATATTAATTAATTATATTTATAAATATTAATATTTTAAGTTACTATATGTATAGATTATAGGTATATATAGTTAATATTATAATATGTTTAATATAAAAAACATTGACAATATTTAATAAATATATAATAATTAATGACGATAACATAATGATGAAAGTACCTTGTTTTTAATAAATATATTATTATTATTTATGATTATTACTTGATTCTCAAAATACCTATAATATATTATTATATATAAAAATATTTATCTAATAATTATAAATATGAAAATATACAATAATATGATTTTTATTATTTATATAGTCATTCATAATAAGAAATAGTTAGTTTTTATGAAGATAAAACTATGTATATGTCTATTAATCATATTGGTAAATGAAAATGTAAATATGCTTCATATACGCTCATATGCTTATAACAACTGCATTAATAAATATGATTATACTAGCAATAACATAAATAACATATATTAATAACACAACTTTCTTTTTATCATATAATACTATTAATCATTCACTCCACTCCACTAGAAGTGCACAATCCTAAGTTGCCCTATAACCTTTAATTTTTACATTTGAAACTGAGCTTATGATACTATGATGAACACCCTCTAGCTATATTAATAATACTATTTACAATATTTACTTTTTCATTTAAATTTTATGTGAAATATATCTAAATTTTTGTTATATATATTATTATTATAATGAATAAAAATGTTTATTTTGAAATAGAGCTTATAATTTTAATTTAATATTAATAATTATTAGGTGGATGGTAGGATGAACATCCATTAAATATTCTAGAAATTCATAGTAAGATTAGATGAGATTTATCTCAAAAGTAGCTCTACCGCTTTTTAATTTTTTAATTAAATGATTAATTACAAAAGTATGAAATGAGTTTTGATTTTTAGGCATTCAGTATTGAAAAACAAGTTAACAGCCTATGGTATGTAATAAAGTCTATGGTAATAGATTAAGAAGTCATAGGTTAAAAATATTGTTTACACATTATTTTAAATGTATATTTGTTTAATTTGTATATTGATTTTTTCCTCATAGTTATTATGAATAATAATTTAAAATAAAATATAATTTAGCTAATTTTATCATTTTTATATATCATGAATTAGGTATTTTGATATTTATTATAGATTAAATTCCGATAAATATTACTAATCATTTTAATTATATAACTATATATTATATATCTATTAAATATTCATAAAAAATTATTTTAAAGATTTATTTTTTTACAAATATTCATAATAATAAATCTATATATATATATATATATAATTTTACTTTATATAATTTTTTATTAAATTTTTTTTAAAAGAATGTAATTTTTTATAATTAAGTAAATTGGTTTGAAAGCCAATAGCTTTACATTAAGAGTGATTTGTTAGCCTTCAGTGTTCCAAAATTGCACAAAAGGAGATATATTCCTACCTTGCTAGCTACTAACTAGGATTCTTACAACACTTATTTTATAGTCTCCAGAAGACTTCTTGATACACTATAAACTTCCAAAACATAGAGAAAACACTTAAAAACTAACCATTGCCATTTTTCTGAGCTTCTTAGCTTCCAACTTGTTTTGGCTTAATGATGTCCACTTGTTGAGGAGGGGCCTCATTCATGAGCTGCACCATGAGTTCCTCGTGCTCCTTCCTTTCTCCCTCTCCATGAGTCGAACTATCTGTTACCATGAACACTTCCTTCAGAATTCCCAAGGTCATTGTCTCCACAGTCAATTCTATATTGTCCAGTTTAACTGATAAGATCTCCACTTTTACGTGCAGGTGATCAGCTTGCAGCGTTTCCAATTTTTGGCTAACCATAGTGAAGTGAGACCTTACTTTTATGGTTAAATTTTCTCCCTAGCTAGGAATAAGATATGAAAAATAAGACATATTTGAGGCAAAATGTGCCTTCACATCTTCCTTGTGTTCCTATCTTGTTAGGTGTTCCATTCTTTATAGAAATCCAATACTGGTGGAGTTGAATGATATAGCCATTATCGACCATAAGGGATTCACTGGAAGAGAAATACCATACCATGTAGGTTTATATTGGAGGATATATATTGATGAAAAATGACATATTATATTCAGGGATATATAGGGGGTAAAGGGTTTTTATATTGGTAGGTATAAAAAATGGACCTCAAAGTTAATGAAAAAATATAAAGGCGTATAACAAATGTTCATGAAAAAACGGATACCTACAATATCTAGTGAAAGTAGGTGTTTTTAAATTGGGAATATGTATTGGGTTAGTATTTTGTTGTAGCTACTGCAAACAACCCATCCAAAAATTATGAAATCCTTAAAATTTTCAGAGCCCCTGTATCACGTGAGAGTTCCCACTCCTTAGGGATCTGTTCAAAATCTCGCCAGACTAGAAAAGCCTCGTAAGAAACTAAGTGTTCCTGCTAAGTCAAGCTAAGTCACAAAATCCAGTTTAAGCAAGTCAGTTGCAGCTTGGAATGGGACTCTAGCAAACATTTTCAACCCTTGCGACTATTGTGACCCATGCGACCCATAGGTCACTAAGTCGCAAATGTCGCAAGCAATACCTATTGCGACTAGGCGACCCTTGTGACCTTGTGACCAATAGGTCACACGATCGCGTAGGTCACATAGGTTGCACTTGAAAATCATTGTGACCATATGACTCTTGTGAACAACAGGTTGCAAGGTTGCACTTTCGACCCATGCAACCTTTGCACGTGCAACCAAAATTACTAATAGGGAGGTCACCCCTATTCATTTGTAATGGCTCCTTTGGTTGCATGAGAGATGAAGAGGGCTTACGACTTGGGTGCGTGCACATTTTCTCCTGGTAGACAACCTTTCACCTTTCCAACATTCATTTTTTTTAACCAAGTGTCATTCCCGGCCACCTCGACCTTCCACATTCCACTCTAGGGGGATTTTTAACTCCTTTTGCTTAGGTTTTTCACCTCAGAACAAAGAAACAATTTCTCTCACCTTGTTCAATATTTCTTGCCCCCCTCATGGCCATTCCTCGACCTTAACCATTCCTATTTCCGCTAGTAAGCCTGACCGTCTTTCCAGGAAGTATTCCATACCTCCCCTAACCCTCAAATTTTCCTCCTTTGCCTGCCTAGAATCTAAGTTGCAAAGCCCATAGCTGTGATACTTCTTTTCCCGTGACCTAGAAACCTAGCGACCTAGCGATCTAACGACCTTGCAACTTCGTGACCTAGTGATCCCACGACCTAGCGACCTTCACAGCCTAGCGACTTTGCGACCTAGTGACTTTAAGACCTGGTGACTTCACGACCTGTGACCCATACACAAAGTCGCTAAGTTGCACTCTTTTCCTTGCGACCATGCGACCTATTTTCCTATGTGACCTGCCATAAAGACCTCATGTCAGCTTTTGAAATTCATTTCATTTAGGAATTTTTTGTTTAATTTTCATGTTGTCACTCTCATTGTGGGATTGTTTGTTCGACATGTTAGGTAATGTGGACCTCGAGTGCATCTCGATCTCCTCCTTTGAAGATGAGATGGCACCCCCAAATGCTAAGCCTTCTCGCAGAATCTCGGGAAGCATTTCATCGGAGATATACCAAAACGAGGAGCCACCCATCTATGGGGACACAACTTGCAATATTAATAAAACCACAAAACTCTCCTGGTATAACATCTACGAAGAGTTCTTGAAGCTGGACACATTAAAAACCAAAGAGGATTTCTTGATATACGTAAATGTCAAAAGGCCAAAGCAACACAAGATAGCATCACACCCTCCGATATTTTCATTCAAAAAAAAATTAACTAGATCCTACAGAATATAGATACAGATTCGTGGATTGTCAGGGACCACACTGGAGCACCCTTAGCTGCAATCTCCCCTACAGATATTGCCACCTACTACAGAATCCCTGAGAGACAAGATACTTTCAATACCTGGTGGCTGTCTGGTTTTGTACACCTCATTAAAGATATCCTGAGGGAATGGTGGCAAGACCCATCAAAGTTCTGGGTTAAATAATATCAGGCATACGAGACAGAGGTGTTACGTAAATTATATCAACAAATTTTTGCTATGATGTGCCACTTGTATGGTAAGGCATAATATGATGTCCTCTATGGCACCTTGGTTCGTATCATGCATGTTGTGGCCACCAGAGGAACTATTTTCAATTGGGTAAACATTTTGGCATCATCTTTAAAGACAAACATAGCTGCAGGGAAGCATCCAGAGCCTGAGCAGCCACTAGAATTCTACATGGCTTCATACCTCCTAGACACCGTCTACGCAAGATGCCCATTTAAGAACTGGATCTATAACTAGGATACATCAATAACTGACCCCGTGCACCACCATTACAAGGTTTTCTCTGACACTGCCTACAAAGGTATGCTAGATTTGATTTCAGAATAGTTTATTTCCCCACTATACGAGCAGGTATTTGGTGAGGAACCACCATGCATGTCAAAGAGGGCTATGGAAATCATGGTCAAGGTGGTGCATTGGTTTCCCATCCAAGAGGGTACATTCATCAGAGTGTTTGGTACCCATAAGGCCCCCCATTCCCTACCAAGGTTTGTCACAGATAAAACACTCTTGCAGGAAGTATACTACCAGATGACATAGGGTTTCTCAAAGGTATTAAACAAAGGTAAGAAGAAAGCATGGTCTTCCTTCCCTCTCACCATCGGAGCATATATAGTGGACAAATTCAAACAAATAGAGGTAGAGGCTGAAGCATTAAAAGGTAGCCATTTTGTAAGTCTCAACTATCAGACGTATGATCCTAAGAAGGTCGTGGTCGACCACTGCAAGAAAGAAAAGTTCAGCTAATCATACTCACACACTAGACAAGATCATGAAGACGAGGTGAAGAATTGGTATAAGGCCACTAGGGAACTCAGTCCTAGTGAGCAGTAGGCCAAAGATGAGGAGATCCTCAAGCATTCCTAAGAAAATTTTAATCTTCAAGAGAGAGCCTCCACCATCAAGAGGAAACAACGGGAGACAAAGAAGGTCATCGGGGAATCCGAGAAGAAAAATGGGAAAGAGGTCGAAGATATTTTGAGCGACCCCGAAGAGGAAGACATTAATGAAACACTGGAACAAAGAAACACCACCCTTGTAAGGAAAAATCATGAGCTCAAGAAGAAAATAGAACAAGAGCTCAATCAATCTCAATTACAATGACCAATTCCAGCACAAAACGAGAAGGTGACAAGAAGAGGAGGAAAAGGAGAGACAACTACAAGAAACGTTGTAGGGGGAAAGAAGGGAACAGGAAGAAATGGAGAAGAAAAGACAGGAAGAAGAGTGCAAGGCTAAGGAAGAAGAGAAGAAAAGGAAGATGGAGCATGAGCTAAAAGAGAAAGAAGAAAAGCCTATGCAGGAAGAAGAGATTAAGAGGAAACAAGAGCTATGAGGGCAATAAAGAAAGAAGTAGGAGGAAGAACTAAGGAGGATCAAAGAAAAATAAACTAGGGGAGTCGAATGAGGAGAGACCATTAAAACATCCAAGGTAGATATAGAACAAAGTGAGCTACCCCCATTGGATGTGACTCCTTCTACTTCCCTCACTGGTGGGCACCTTCCCTTGAAAGAACTAGGTTTCTTAGAAGGAAAAGAGGAGGAGGTCCTAGACCTCATGAAGCTCACCTTCGATGAAGTCAGCCTCAAAATTGTTCATGAAAGGAAAAAGTATTGTGCCAGGAATCCAGCAGTGTTATGCCCCTATACTGCTAGTGTAACCCATTATTTTTATTAGTACAACACCCTTATTATATTGATGTACCCATGTAGTGCCCATATTATTACTATTGTGCCCCATAAAATCCCACTATTGTTATTATTGTGCCCTTACATTATTATTGTTATGTCGGCTTTGATTATATTATGACCCCTTAGACTCCTATATATAGAAAGGAGGTCTTTTCATTTGTATCATCCAAGAATTGTTCATTTATGTAATGTTAAAGGAGGTTGCCCCCTCGAAGAGGCTGAATTCTAAGGCATTGATCTATCTTTTCTATATTTTTGTGAGTTGGTTTCATAACATTTGGTATCAGAGCTTTGGATTCTAGGGTTTTGCTGTTCCAAATAGGTCATCGTGGAATTTTCGCTATAATTTTTTTTTTGCAATGTTTTAGAAGCGAAAAAAAAAAGAAAATCATTTGAGAAGAAATCGCATTGAACCTTGGGTCCAAATTTCAGAGCTTTTCATGCTATATTTGCAGAGATATGATCTAAGGAAGTTGGTCTTTTTGCAGACTCCTAAATTACATTCCAAACAGGTGACCTGGGGAAATTGTCATAACTTTCTCTCTGGGAATTGGATTGAAATTTTGTAATAAGGTATAGAAAGAGTATAGACTGTAGTTTCTTGTATATATTTTTTAGCGCCAAAGGTCGAAACAGTGACACGTGGCACGTCATACAAGTTTTCTCTACTCAATTAGTCTATAATTAGGTCACTGTGGGAGATTTGGCATAACTCTTCCTTGGAGAATCCAATTTGGATCAGATTGGTGGCATTGGAAGGAGGAAACAGAGGGCTACTACAGATTGCAATTTCAGAACTTAAAGATCTGAAAGTACAGAGTTACAGTCGTTTCAATATCGAGCTCCTAAAATCAAGAAAGAGCAAGATGAGTAAGTTTGATGGCAAGGATCTGGTAAATTGGATACTTTAGATGGAGCAATATTTTGATCTACATGGTGTACCATTGTTACTAAAGGTATGTATTGCATCTTCATATTTAGAATTGGATCAATTTTTATGGTATAAAGGGCTTTGTCTCATAAACAACTTGTTACATGGTTAATTTTCATAGAGGAAATGATAGCACATTATGAGGATACAAAGAGCAAGACCTTCTTTAGAGCAACATCACAAAAATTGGAAAGATTCAAAGGGATTTGTTACATAGTGGAAGGTAAAATTATAGCAAAAAGGAAGTCTACCCCTCACAACTATAAAGATGGAAGTGTTGTTTCTCCTAGCCTTACAAGGGTTACACCACAAAAATTTGAAGAAAAAAGAGAAAAGGGGCTTTGTTACAATTGTGATAGCAAATGCACTAAAGGTCATAAGTGTGCTGAGAAGAAATTATTTTACATATAGTATGAAGAGGAGGAAGAAAAGGATCAAGAAACATCAAAAGAAGAGGATATACGCCAGGACCCAACCCCAGAGAAAGAAGAAATGAATCAGACCATATCTTGTAAAGCATTGGCAAGAATTACCACTCCTCAAACTCTCAAGGTAGAAGGACATATCAAGAAGAAAAAGGTGAAAGAAGTGAAAGATCACATTGAGAAAGAATAAATGAATCCAACCATATCTTGTAATTCATTGGTCAGAATTACCACTCCTCAAACTATCAAAGATAGAAGGGCATATCAAGAAGAAAAATGTTCAAGAAGTGAAAGATCACATCGAGCATCAAGAAATGAATCCAACCATATCTTGTAAAGGATTGGAAGAAATTACCACTCCTCAAAATCTAAAGATAGAAGGACATATCAAGAAGAAAAAGGTTCACGCAGTGAAAGATCACATCGAGCATCAACAACAAGTTCTCCAACTTTTAAAGGATAACGCCACTTTGCTGCAAAATCAAATGAAACAACAGGTAGATCAACATCGTAGTGAAGAATGTTTTGATGTAGGTGATTGGGTATTTTTACTGCTACATCTCAAGTAAGCTATTTATGAGAAGGAAATGTTGGCAATACTATATGCACTTAAGAAATGGCAACCTTAACAAATGGGAAGACACTTCAAGGTAAAAATAGATCATGATAGTCTTAAATACTTTTTAGAACAACTATTATCTTTAGAAGAACAAAAAAAATGGGTCACAAGTATGATGTGTTATGACCTTGACATCATCTATAGAAAAGGGAAGCAAAATTTTGTTGCAGATGCACTCTCAAGAAAGGATGAGGATGTGGAAGCATTGTTTTGTGCTATTTCTATTATCCAACTAGATTGGATAAATGAAGAAAGGGATGAATGGAAGAAGGACGAAGAAGTATGGCCACTCATTAAAAAGTTGCAGAAGATCCCTATTCAAACAATATTGCCAAAACTTGAAGAGGAAGGAAAAATCATATTGGAACCTGGAGCAGTCACAGAAACAAGAACTTGACAGCTATGAAAATTGATCAATTTTAGAGTATCTCATCAAGTGGAAGAACTTACCTATGAAGATTCCACATGGGAGGACAAGAATTTTATACAGAATCATCAAGAACTACTCAAGCATTGAGGACAACACTTTTTGAAGGAGAGGGGGCATGTTACGCCCCTATACTACTAGTGTAACCCCTTATTGTGATTAGTACAACCCCCTTATTATATAGATGTACCCATGTAGTGCCATATTGTTACTATTGTGCCCCATAGAAGCCCATTATTGTTATTATTGTGCCCTTGCATTATTATTTTTATGTCGGCTCTGATTATATTATGACCCCTTAGACTCCTATATATAGAAAGGAGGTCTTTTCATTTGTATCATCGAAGAATTGTTCATTTATGTAATGTAAAGGAGGCTTCCCCCTCAAAGAGGCTGAATTCTAAGGCATTGATCTATCTTTTCTATCTTTTTGTGAGATGGTTTCATAACAAGATTGCATATAAGGTAGGTTTAGGTCAGGAGAAGGTGCTCCAGTAAAACTCTATGTTTTTACGATAAGGTGAAGGTCAAGAGAAGGCACACTAGGGAAACTCCGTGTTTCAACCATAAGCTTTGAAATTTATACTTTCTCGCGTGGATACGAAAAAATAAGGACCATAATATTAGCTTGTTCTGTTTCTTTGTAGAGGCCAAAGATCTATATATATAAATCTTGGAATAGAAATTTGAAGGTGTTTTACGAGAAGAATAGTTTGGTGCATTGTTTCAGAGCAGCTCCACATACAAAAATGGCAAACAATGGCTATGAAGGTAACGGGGTTTCTAATGTTAATGCTATTGCAAGAAACAGTCAAAACTCAAATATTCAAAATATGAATACGATGATACAGAGGCAGTGGCAAGCTCGAGATCAAGGTCGAGTTCCATATGTACATAATGGGGTATGGTACCCTGGTACCCCAAATAATGTGCCAGGTCAAGATGAGGGTTGAGTCCCATATGTATATAATGGGGTATGGTACCCTGGTACCCAAAACAACCTACCAGGTCAAGATGAAGGTCGAGTCCCATATGTATATAATGGGGTATTGTACTCTGGTACCCCAAACAATGTGCTAGGTCAAGATGAGGACAGAGTACCATATGTATATAATGGCATATGGTACCCTAGTACCCCAAATAATATGTTGGGTCGACATCAGGACGGAGTCCCATACGTATATAATAGGGTATGGTTCCATGGTACACAAAATAATGTGTACACATATCCTAATCCACCGTATGCAGTTGATATGAATATTAATACATATAGGCTCAAGGACTATTATTTCATCCAACCAAATACTCCCTATGTTGGTTATTATCATGAAAATGTTGTTAATTATATTAATAGCAACCATTATTATCATCCTTCAGCCAATAGTTTTGATCAATTGCAACAACCACAATTACAATTACAACCTCGACCTCGATCTCAACTTCAACCTCAACCTCAACGGTTTTTCAAAGGAGGAAGCAGGGGAAGCTTTGGCAAGAATTCCAGTGAAAGATATAGTAATACTCTTGAAGCAGGATGAGGCAGAGGCAAAGGCAGAGGTAGAGGGAGAGGATTGAGGGATGATAATAATAAATCATCATCAGTCACTCTTGGTATCAACCAAGCACGAACTAAACTCAAAGGTCTATCAGAAAACAATGACAAAATACAGGAGGAACACGATTACAACGGAAAAGTTGTTCCCCATCCATCAAAGAATAGGGATGGAATTCAGAAATCAACAACCAACCACACAAAGAATGACTATTTAATAGAGGGACTAGGAAATGACATTGTCCTAGGAGAAGTGATAACTAGGTTGTTGTGGTATCAGCATCCAACTTTGACGAGGGTGAACCGATCGTGGGCCCATGCTCTCACACACAGTTTCCCAGTTTATGCACGTCTCCATAACCCGTGTATCCTCTCCAAATTCACGGTTTTATTCCGAACAACATGCCGCAAAATCCCTTCTAAACCTAACGAACACGTCACTCTCTGGCTTTTCAGCTGCACGCGACGTGAGATACGTACTCTTCACATGCTTGTAATCCCTCTCCATCTTCAACAACATGTCAACTTTGTGTGCGACAACAATGAGGAGTGAATCTATTGCTTTACTTGCAATGTTGAAAAAGGAGTTTATGATGTGGAGGTTCTTGATTTGCGAGAAGTGACCTGCAGACCCTGGAAGAGACTCCCGTCGTTGCCCATCTCTAAAGATAATTGTGAATATTACGCTTACAGATATTCGTCCACTTCCACTTCCAATTCCAGTGTGAGTGGTAGCATTACTTATACCATTTATTTGACAAAGACGGTGGAGATGTTTATAGACAAAGAGCCGTGCACTTTTAATAAATGGGCATGCACACTCACAAATAGTGAAAACGACATTACATGTGAAGGCAACTAGAAATGCCAAGGTTTTACTAGCACTAGGCCATCCCTGTTTTCTGCGCAAGATCAAGAGAAGCCCCCATTGTATGTGGAGACGGAGAAACTTCCAAAGTCCCCACTCAGTCATCGGTGACGAAGATGTCTTTACTAGAGATGTGAGAAGTTGGATGATAGTGAACCCCCTTATTGGCATTGGGGCATGGGCTACATCTTGATGTTTCAGGAGGGCAATGTTGGTGACCAGCCGGCTTACAGTTTCTATGAAATCTGTAATACAGGGTTCGACATGGGGCTTTTCAAGATAATGGGGGTGAGATATGGGAGTAACAAGATTGTGGATGATGAGGAAGGTGCTCCTTTCTAGGATACCTAGCAGTTGTGAATTGATGGGTCTACTCCGATGGAGGAAGGCAAAGAAAAGAGCGTCATCCGAGTTTCATATACAAACATAGTTTCTGCAGGGCAGGTGCGCGGAGAACAAAACGACATCAATGCCCACGTGGCCTTAAGGAGCCACTCGCTATGCTTGTATTGTTTGGTATTCCTTTGATACACAAATAATGAAAATTGTTTCTACCACTAGGAATTTTATATATATGCATTTATGTCACTAGGATTAAACTATAGCATTGTGAAATACATTTCTTTTGGTATTAATGGACCAAATTTGGTGACAAGTTGGTTTTTCTTTTGGTATTAATGGCACAAATTTGGTGACATGTTGGTTTTTCTTTTGGTATTAATGGCCCAACGTTTGTGACACATTGGTTTTGGAACGATATGTAATGCTTCTTTTCATCATGTATATGGTGGTGTAACAATAGTGGGCTTCTATGGGGCATAATAGTAACAATATGGGCACTACATGGGTACATCAATAAAATAAGGGGGTTGTATTAATAACAATAAGGGGTTACACTAGTAGTATAGGGGCCTAATAAGCAGAGCCCTTATTAGTCACCATGGCCAAGGAGATTGTGCTCGACATCACTGTGAATCCAGAAATGATCGCCTCGACTAAGACAACTTTTGTTGTTGCCACATAACACAATGTGGCTCGGATGAGAAAAAAAATCATAGAACTTCAGAATAGGCTTTACACATCTGAAAAAAGGGCCCTCAGTGCAGAGCAAGAGAGAAGGAAAGCAGAAGAAGAGAATGGATCCCTCTATTTAGTTCACTCAAGCACAACATAATTTCATGTGGCAATCAAAGGAGAGGTAGAGACCCTCGGGGAATCCATAGCGATGGCTTATGAAGTGATGTTTAAGATGCACCATACAGTGGCCCCAATCTTGGTGATACAAGCTCACACAAAGGAAGGAGCCATAATGCTAAAAGAGGCTGTAATCACTCTAGACAAAATACATGAGTGGTCCGTCAAATATCTAAGAGAATCAGTGATAATCCCTAAGAAGGATTAGATCACCACGCAAAATGCTAAGGTTCGACTCCATATCAAGATTAAATCAAAGAACAGATTAACAAAGGATGTGGACAGGGTATTAGCATCCTACAAACTCCTTTTCAGCATCCTAGAGTCTATGATCCAACTTCATGGCATTCCCTCTAGCAGAGAAGTCGGGAAAGTGAGGAAGAAGGACGATATCTCAAAGGAGGTGTAGGCTTTTGTTGATATATATAAACAAGCAGCCCATATAGAGGAAATTCCAATCACCAAAGAAAATATTACACGTTATGTGGTAGAACCAGTAAGAATTTACACCAAACTGGTGACCTTGAATAACCAGGGGAATTCCAAACGGACCACCCTCATCCCAGATGCACTCAAATGCATGAACAAACATGATGAAGATTAGCCGCAGATCACCCCTTTCATAGCTGAGTACAACCTATGATGCACCTACTTGTTAGACCAACTCAATCTGGATGTCCCTGAACTTGCTATTGTTAAATTCATGGATTAGATTAGTATCTTATTTTTTGATATGTGTAATTTGACAGAATAGGACATTTTGGAATATGGAAGGTCATGAGGAAAGCCAAGGGTGATCAGGTAGATGAAGAGTCATGAGGAATTTAAAGAGTCAAGGGTAGGCCAACAGTCACCCTCACTCTATAAATACACCCTCATGACACATTTGTAAGAACTTTTGGCTGAGGACATTTTTGAGACATATTTCTTAAGAGAACTTATGCTCTTCTAATTGATGCAATGAGTGATTGTAATATTGCACTATTGGATTCCTCAAATATTTTGTCATAATTCCATGAGTGTTTTTCACTTGATGGATTGAATGTTTGTAAGAGTTCGTTGATATGCAGTCTTTTCATGTGTTGTCTCATACTACAAACTTTGTGTTGCTATGCATGGACGATACATGATTTGCTAACTCTATGCTTGTATTCATGAACTGTTTTGTTGGCATTGGTATAATATATTCTTGATTGTATGTTTAATTATTCTTATATGATTCATCTCTGTGTCTACTTTACAGTTGTTAAGAACTTTATCTTATAAAACATGACTCTTATTTGAAGTCTGCTGACAATTACTTTACATAAGGGTTATGTTGTTTATAGTATGGCTATTCATGGTATGCATGTTATAAGATATTTGTCAATTATTTCCTTGTGTTTATTGAAGTTCATGCTTTGAATGAGCCCACATCCCACTTTTGTCTAAAGCAAGCTAAACACACTTGAACAACAGTCGGACCTACATACTAGACTAGATCCCTAAAGAAAACAGTGTAGGGTTTTGTTGGGAACCTACACCAGGGAGATCCTCTTTGTTGTTGGTAGAGAATTCCAGCCCGTCAACAGATTTGGTGCCATAAGGAGGACCATGGAAAGTACTAATCCACGCCCTCACACTGAAACTTCTCATCAAGCTAGTAACCAACCCCATCCTCCCACACCTCGTAATGTACCATACATTCCCCCTTATGGTCCGACTTTTGCAAGGCTGCATCAATAAGTTTCCCAATCTCCTCCTCTTGAAGATTCCATGGGAGGAGAGGAACTTCCCCTATTCGAAGTCACCAATCAGGACCATGCGCCCTATTACTCGATAGTTCGCTAGGGTTTTGAAATGTATTCCTTCCACTAACTCCCTATCCAACGCCCACACCTCCACACCTGATCACACACATTAAGACATTCTCATTAACTCCATATTGTAGTTAATCGGCCTAGCGCTTAATGACTATGTGGATCCTGTTGAAAGGCTCTCCATCGAGGGGTTTGACAGTCCTCCCGAAGATGAAGGGGTGATCCTAAGAATACATTCACCAGTAAAAAAAACCTGTTACAATGGGGAAAGACACAGGGAAACAATCGACAGCTCCTAGAAGATACCCATGTCAACAACCAACCTCTGAGGGGGAATACTGAGGGGACCCTAGGGCGGGGAACCGGGGAATACCTTAGATATTGTATAAACATTTACAACAATCAAGAACTCCTGAGGAACCTGAGAAACACCAGGAATGTGAGAAACACTAGGGATATAGGACACCTCAGAGTGCCTCAAGGGGAAGGCAAGCAACCTCCTCACTTGAGCGGGGCATCAAGCACCAGTAGTGAAAGAGAGGGAAATGACAACCACCTCCTGTTTCTGCACACACCTAGGGGAAACCGCCGCCAACAACCATTGGCCTAGATGGTTCAATCAACATTAAACATTAAGGGCCAACTTCATGACATGCCCCACCATTCTGAGAAACACCTCCCAAAGTTTGACCCCAAAAAGGAAACCTCAATCGATGACCATATTAGCAATGTCTACCTAGCATTGCAAAGGATGAAGGTATAATATGATGATGTTGCTTGTCGATTGTTCCCCCACACTCTCGAGAATAAGGCTACCACCTGGTATCGGTCACTGCCCATTGCTTCCATTTGAACTTGGGATGAGTTCCAGAAAACCTTTCTCGATAAGTTTTCGGAAGACAAGACACCTTTTATGCTCTTCACTAAGCTTATCATGTTGAAGTGCCACAAGAAGGAGAAGGTGAAATATTTCAACCAACAATTCACCACCATTTTTAATAAGTTCCCGATCGATGTGGCCCTTGATGATTCCATCACGATTGATTATTACATTAGGGCCCTACCGCGGGACTTTGTCGTGTTCGTTAAATGTGAAGAAAAACTCACCCTAGTAGAGAACTTTGCTACAAAGATAGACATAGAAAATGATATTCTTTATATCGGAACCCGAGAGAATGAGTCGTGGGAGGAGGAAAAACCATTGGGTAAGAAAAATCAAGCCTCATCTAGTAAAATTGCAGATAAAGACAAAGATTCCTTTGATTTTGAAGGTCTGGCCAAATCTTTAAAGAAACTGACTAATGAGGTGTCTGAATTAAAGAGAAAGACCAGTGACATTTCAGGAGGAGGAAAATCCTCTAAACCATTTTTTCCAAAAACTAACAAGCATCCCCTAAAATGTCTCATGCATCCAGTTCGAAATTCAATGTGGAAGAGCTAGGAAAGGATGACTTCTGCACTTTTCATTAGGCCTCTCACTCTGAGAAAACCTGTGCCCAATGGCTCCATAACATGACCGCCATAGTCATCTGGCTTTTAGAAGACCATTGCATAGGAGAGGGTGAAGAAGAAATTAATGACCCTGAAGAGGATGACTCCCCTACCAACGATGATGCTCCATCCGCCATGTTAACCTTTGAAGCCATCCATGGGGGAGGGATGTTGACCACCCAAGAGGCCATCATGGGAGATACTCCTCCCCCGAAACGCCCCAAAATCTACATTCTTAGAAGTAAGGGTCTTGTGTTAGATGCTACACTGGAAGATAAGAAAAGGGCTCTGTTAAAAAGGATTCTACCTTGTGCAAATACTAGCCAGCCATCCACCCCTTTCCCCAAAGGGACAAATGATCTAACCTCTAAGGAGTCCCCAACCATTAGGAGAGGGGACACATCCACACCCAAAATTTCGACCAAAGGGGTGACATCTAAAACTACCTTGTTATCTCAATTCTCATCGGAAGAGGCTTCATCCATAGACTTGGATTACAATATTATCGAGGACATGAAGAAGACTCAGGCTAATATCTCATTGCATCAGTTGTGCAAGTTGACCAGCCAATGTGAGTTAATTGTCAAAACCTTTACCACCTCTCCTACCCCTTCAAAATCCTCCTCATCAGTCAGGGGAAACTCCTCAAGTTGATCCCTGACCGTGATTGACCTTCCAGCCATAGTAAATGTCATAAATGTAAACTCGAGGGGTTCGACCCCTCCTTTCCTCTTGACCTTTAAATTGTTCAACTACAATGTGCACAACTCCCTCTAGTGTGTCAACAAACTTCATGCCCTAG
Source organism: Pinus taeda (assembly GCA_000404065.3). NCBI lineage: Eukaryota > Viridiplantae > Streptophyta > Pinopsida > Pinales > Pinaceae > Pinus > Pinus taeda. The sequence goes on from APFE030048031.1 coordinate 141,603, forward strand.
TCAGTATGCAAAAAACTAAACATCTAACCAGAGAAAACAGATGCTAAAATAATCCAGGTCGATAGATCCCAAGTTACAACTATGGGAGAGTTGAATAATGTTATTATTTGGTGGTCTTCTGATTCTCAGGTTCATGAGTTGTTATCGGGAAATCTAGTGGCCATTCAAAGTTGTTAGTCCCACTAAGACAGGTAGCTATCTTAGAAACAAGCAAACTAAAGTTACTTGCATTTTCCTTTCTGAGAAGTAGATGAGAGAGAAGCAGAGAGTACCAACTTCAGCCTTTCACTTCTCTCTCATCTACTTCTCATAAAGGAAAACACAAGTAACTTTAGTTTGTTTGTTTCTAGGATAGATACCCATCTTAGTGGGACTAGCAGCTCTGAATGGACAATAGATTTCCCGAAAACGAAATGGTGACTCTGCTGGGGAATGAATAGCTTGTTTTCTTTATAAAGTACAGACAAAGCCTGAAGCTGAGCCAACTAGCCTTCAAACTGCATTTTCTATGCAAGTGCAAAGTAGATCAATGCTACTTCAGTCCATATCTGGGTTTTGTCTATAAATTGAACAATTGACTTGTAAACATCCTAATTGCCCTGGTGGTGGCTCAAGTAACCTCATTAGATCAACCCCTATGATTTGTATTTACTGATTATCATTAGCTCGGCCTAAATCCCTAAACTATGCTGCAAACTGTGACCAAAAATCAAGTGAAAGTCTCGTCCCTGGACCATCGCACCTTTTCCTCTTGGCAATCTGGATGCATCGCACCTCCCGTGTGCAGTATGTGAGATGCATCCCCGTTTCCCTGTGTTACAAGTGCGATGATCAGATAAGACTATTTCTGCCTCCAGATTTTGGTTTTCTCTTCACTCTCTTTAGCTTTGTTCAAGAGTTTTGCTGTCTATGATTAGTATACCACTGTGGAAACTCGCTTCCTTTGCATTATTCAACCTCCATTGTACAAATAATTGTGAAGTTTTTATGTATTTTTCGCCATTTACAGTTCGCCTTTACAAAGAAGTAGCTTAATCGAACTGTCGTCTTTTGATTTGGAAGTGTCGCAAGTGTCGTTTTCAGTCAAGGAAAAGAATCCTACTCTTCTTGATGGTCGATTACACTGTTACTCTTGTATTTTATTTGAATTAATAGTATTTCAAGTGTCAAAAGAAGTTTTCAATTCAAAATCACAAAATTTCGTCATTGTCTTCCTTTCGTCTTTTGAAGAGAAAATTGTTAGTACTGTCGCTTTGAAACATAATTCAGATTTGCACTTAGCATTCTTTTTGTCATCCACACATTAAGAAAGTGGAAAACAAATACATGCATGTGCATTTTCATTTAGACAGCTTGTTGATTTTGATTTAGGACAGTGCATCTAGTGTATGCTCTCTGCTCTATGTTGAAAGAATCTCGCTTCTCTTTCCTTAGTAGCTAGGATTTTCATTGCAAAAAGAAGAATAAATGACTACTTATCATCTTAGATTGCGTTTTAGGAATTTTATATCTACATAATGCGGTGAACCTTAAAGGAAAACTTCTTAAGAAAGATCAACTGTAAAATAAATTCAATGAACATAAAAAATGCTTTGGAACCTAACGCACAACATTTAGAAGTCTAGGTTAGAGACGTATTCCGATGTCGTGAAGCCTGGTAACTATCGCTTTCATTGTACGTTGGGTGATTCCTCCTCTTTGAGATGACAAGTGCCAGTATGGACTTATGCTCCCACGTACCGTCGAGTATATATTGGGAGACCACAATAGGCTATATCCTTTATCCTTAGGAAGCAATGTCTGCTACCCTATCGATCACAATGCACTGAACACAACATTCGGGAAGATTGACTGTTGTATCGTAAAAATTATTTTGTAGTTTTGCGATTGGTTTGGTAATCCCTCTGTCTAGATTTCCAAAGTAGTCCCTTTCATTCCTTTTTAGACTCCTTAAAGGAAAAGGTCCATTTGAGCACTTGTCACTTCAGGCTCATTAAAAATCGAAGGTGACTAGAGTCATCTTTATCTTTTTCTCGACTCTTAAAAATTGAAAAAGCAAGTTGTGTCAAAGCGTCATAAAATTTATTTTAATTGGAATAACGTCACTATTCCCTCATTGATCTTAGGTTGAGAAAATGGAGTCCACCAACTAAGGATTTCCCATTGGGGGAAATCCTAGTCCTTTCTCCTCTTGGGGAGATGTTGGTGCACCTCATATGGCCACATTGTCCCTTCTAGGACTGACAATTGGCCTGCCAGTATGACTCTTCTCGACTTCTGTTGTTCAAAACATCGTGATTCCTGAGTAATAAAATTAGCAACCAGATGATACTAGAGTTACCCCCCAACCTTCTACTTCGTTTGTTTCTCCCTCCCCTTCTCCCTCTTCGCATGGTGAAGCTAGTAAAACTAAAATCCAAGTAGTTGAGAAGAAGAAGAAGACGAAGGAGCCAACGGCCAAAAGGGGCAACCATACATCGTCTAGCGAAAATCCACACACAGCACCATCCAGGCCTAAATCTCCTTGTGTCATTTTCAAAAGGGACCACTATCATCGAGATTGTCCTTGCATCCCATGGATCTTAAGGGACTGGTCTCCTCGCTTGCACAATCCAGTGTCCTCAACCTCTGACAATCATGTTGAAAGTACACCATCAACTACTGAAAATGAAGTCACTGGATAGAGAAGAAGATCTAAAATTCCTTGTAGACTGTGTGAGGGTGATCATGCCATCCACCGTTGTCCCTTCCTGGATGAAGCTAAAAGAGTCTTGGATAACCGTCCTACTTCACAGCTACAACTTCCTCCTGAATACAAGAAACTCTCACCAAGTCCATCGCTAGTTGAAAATCCGACTGACACACCTTTGTCGTCAGTCGAAGCATCTATCATTGAAGATAAACCCGCCGAGTCCACACCGGACCAAAGACAATAGGTCGAGACGACAGTCGACCCAGTCTTGTCTTCAGAAGGTTTACCTTCAGATGATATAATCACCGAAGAGAATGAGAATGACACTGTTCAAATTCTTTTCATAAACATAGATTTCGATGAATATGGGGGCAATATACCTGTTCCTTTGCCGTAGGAAGGAAGTTCGTCAGAGTCGTATCCGGCCGTTTATTAGGTCCCACCTCCGAGCAGCCTAGTTGTTTCCTTCGACTAGAATCTACTAGGCAGACCCCATCAACTATCTAATGTACCATTCTGAATCATTGTACAAGCTTACAGAATGGTCATGGTCAGTACCATCATAGATGAAGGGGCTTCTGTGAGTATCCTTTCCTCAACTGCTTGGAAGGTGCTTGGTTTGCCATCGCTTCTACCAGAGATACAAAATCGGGCAGGCTTTGACAAAGGAACCAGTCGACCGTTAGGGATCCTTCCAAGTTTGTCTATAACTTTGAAAAGGAAAACCGTCTACCTGAACGTAATGGTAGTCCAAGGACCCTTAGATTACAATCTACTCCTTGGGTGTGACTATATTTATAGCATGGGAGCCGTTGTCTCCTCGCTCTTTCGAGTGATGTGTTTTCCACATGAAGGCAAAGTGGTCCAGCTCGTAGACTAGCTTTCATTCCCCGGCTCACACATAGCTAGTAGTCAAATGCCATCTCTAACTAGTCTTTTCACACAAGGAATGTCTCATCAATCTACAGTTTGTCCACCTGATCAGCGCGAGTGATTCGGTGATTATGACTAAAACCCAGGGGGCATGCACCCTGGCCTACTTCGAGAGGAAAACTTCAGGTATAGGGTGGGTTTCCGTGGAGGATATATGACTAGTCTGACATGCCCGTCCATTTAGGAAAATGGGGTTAGACTGGAATAAGATACCGCTGTATAAGGTAGGCCTTTCTCAATAGAATAAATGTTTTGTCTACAAATTGAAGGGTAACCTGGAAACTCTACTTCGCTATACTTGGGGGCATGCAAACCTTTTTGCATGCAAGTGAAAAGCAACCAACGTAACTATAACCCCATAGTTTTTGCTAACTTCAACTGCTTAAGTTAGGTGATCGGTCTGATCGACCATTCACCTTTGCTGGGACCAACAAAAATAACAAAGTAAAGGAGATGTTTCCCACCGAGAAGCTATCCTACCTAACCTTAGTAGTTAATTAACCCCTAGGACAGTAGTTGGTTGTTCCTAGCTTGCATAAAGAAGGATCTAGAGCAAAATTTTGAATGGTGCAAGCTCCCTAAAAAATGAACCTATTGATGGGACATTCTTATTACACGACTGGCACAAGCAGTTTTACGCAAAGTTCAAGCTCGTTAAAAATTAAACCTAGCAATGACCAAATGTTCCACCAGAGTTTAAGCTCATTAAAAAATGAACCCACCTCCGGTAAATAATCATTTTGAATGCATGATCATCAACTTTTGAGCCTTGGTCGTGTTCTTACCATCACCTCCACCCTGTTTTAGCTGATCATATGCCTCCATTTGATTGTTTACCCTTTTGAGGAACAACTACGAAGAGTGATTCTGTTAGCCATCCTCTTCACATTGCCATGATTGGAAAATTCCAAACCTTACCTAGAACTAGCTGCTACCCGAAAATATCACTCGTTCCTCAAAAAACGAGTCTCCTTTAAGCTCTTTTCATCTGACTTGTAAAATATGAAAAGATTGCCAAGCAATTGGTCTCACTAGCTCGTTAAAATGATCAGAAGTGTTATCCCTCCTCTAGATTTTAATCTTTTTGGATTGTAGGGATTATTACACAAAAAGATCGAGCGCTTTTCTTATTCGGCTCGTTAAAACTATAAAAAATTCATCCCTTTTGTATTATTTTATACTTTTTCTAACTTAAGGGATTATATGACGAAAAAGGATTACTGGAGTTTCCTTTCCGTCCCTTTTCAGACTCTCTAAACATGAAAAAGGACCGAGTTATCTTTGTCGTTAAACTCGTTAAAACCAATAGCGACAAACTTGTCCATGCAGACAAGAACGAGTTTCAATGTCGCTAGGCTCATTAAAACATAGCGATAGGTTTGCCCGAAGGGAAAATTATAGAACAAGCATATGTTATCCTCCTCAAGCTTGACAAAAGTAAAGAGGTACTGGTCAGCAATGACTGGGGAAAATTGGGAATAAAACTTGAAGAAACTTTATTGGTATTAAGTCACTCTTGAACATGACACTTTCACTCCATCACCATGATTGAGTCGGGTTGGGTTATTCCGTTCACCGGTCATATTACCATTGGTCCACCATACCATCCATTTTTGGGTTTAACACTACCAATCCATTTCAGTGTTGTCGATATGTTCAAGAGAAGTTGCTCAGGTAATTCACCAACCCAGCTTGTGTCTCATCCACTGCAATACCTTCACGCTTCATTCTTTCATGACCACCACCTTGAACCCTGAATCATCATATCATTTTCACCTCCACAAAATCATTTGCTCTGTTCCGTGTCGTAGGTGTGGGATTCATTAATGCCCTCCTATGATGGGTCACTTCTTGTCGACATCAGCTCATTATCCAAGAAGTCGATCTAGGAAGAACCCTTTCAGTACTTTGAAGCTTGCATGCCTCAATGGAAAGTTTCTCACTTCCAGCAACAGGTTTACATCAATGGCCTTCGACCGAAAGATTTTGCGTGGTGTTCGATGCCAAGTCCCATTTTCACACCACGTTAATTGTACTGTCATACCTTGAGGGTCATCATCATTATCGGTGATTCCTCTTGCACCTGTTAACAGCTTACATCATTGGCTGATAATCAGGCGATGTCTTTTCATGTTCGACTCCAGAACATCTTTTCACATAGATCGACTTGTACTTCAGGCGAAGATTGAATGAGTTTGAAGACCCTGGATCTAGTTTCATCCATCCAGGCTACGATATATTCAGGAAAATAAATACATCAAATGTACGTCATTGCTGCATAGATAATCATCCAAACCAAAGGATGATGGCTCTACCAGAATCATCAGTTTGCCACACAGACGATTTTTATCCTATGTACATGAAAATGAATTTATAAAGATGAGCATGGGAATGCCCGCCTCATCTAGATCATGAAAATATTATGAAGATAATGTATTGTATTGTATCTTATTACAGGTCACCTTCCAATTTGAAAAACGTTGGATCCTCATGATAAGGCATTTCACCCGACATCAAAAGATTTACGACCTCATGCTTTAGGGCACAAGTGTTAGACATATTTGGGCACTGCAACCCCAATCATATATGTCCATAAACCAAGGGCTTTTGAGTCCCTAAAAGTGTTGTTCCACACCCTAAAGGAACAAGGTTAGCTAATTACATCATCTCCCAGAAGTTCTCCATGGAAGGCTGCTCAGAATTGGTGAAAACTGGACCATACAGACTGCTCAGTGTTAAGGGTGTGATGCATCTCACTTGCCACATGCAAAAAGTGCGATGCATATTGAAAAGCCCTTCTATAGGGTGCGATGGGCAAGAGTAGACAAATGGCAGAGACAGTTTGCAAGGTGGATGATCATGGAATCTTCCAGAAACTTCTCCTATGACACTTGCCTCTCTGAATTCACCTAGGGATGAGTAAGAGATCATGAATCTCCAAGTGGAACCAAGAACTATCAGAGAGACGACACTAATCAACTGACCTTGTTCCTTTAGGGTGTGAAACAACACTTTTAGGGACTCAGAAGCCCTTGGTTTATGGACATATATGATTGGGGTTGTAGTGCCCAAATATGTCTATAACATGAGTGCATTGACATAATTGTCGTAGACATCCCAGAAGCTACGATTTACTCCTTAGTAGACATTGTTCCTGCAATCTTCAAGGATACTTTGCCACAGACTAGTCCCACTTATGGCTGCCCTACAAAGGAAATAATAACCATATCAGAGTGAATACTGAGCCTTGCATGAAGCACACCATAACCGATCTTGAGGGCTCTAAAGAACTAATCACCTACACCCAAGAAGGGCTACAGGTGTGTCTCCTCGAGACACTATTTGGTTTCTATCAATCTCAAACATCGACTATACCTCCGGATACCGAGTTGGAACTCCCAGTGCAAACCCTAGGCATAGTAATGAAATCTGAGCTTTGAACCTGCACACTCTGGACCCACCCTCCCTCACTGTTGTAATCTGGACATTGTACTATGAGGAATCCAAGAGTCATGACAGAGCTGGAGCAGGATGTGTCCTGGTAGACCCCAAAGGAAACAAGTTCTCGATTTCTTGCATATTGTGTTCCAATGCACTAACAATGCTACATAATATGAGGAATTAATCCTGAAACTCAAGAAAGCCATTAATCTAAGGGTGCATTTTCTGAAGGTAATTGGTGATTCCAGAATCATCACAAAGAAGGTATGCAACATAATTCATTATTTGTCCTCTAACCTCAAGGATTACCAGCAAGAGGTATTGCATTTGATAAACTCGTTTAAAGCATTCAATATTATTTATGTTCATAGATTTAATAATTCCACTGTTGACACCTTAGCTAATGCAACAACTACATTCACACCCCTTAGGGATGTTTTTTCTATTGAAATTGTGTATAAACCAGTTGCTCATGATAACAAAACTAACTTATGCATTTCCAATAATGACCAATAGATACTGGACTTCGTGACAAGTGTGTAAGTGTTTAAAGATGCAACCATCGATGAAGAGAAACATGAAAGGTCCCTACAGGAAGAAACAGACTCATGGAAAGGAAATCATATACCTAAAGGGGTGGTCACGTTTGCGAAATTGTTTGACCTACAGAACCAGTTCCGAGGCTCGCCAAACAACAATACCCATAGCTCCACCCTCTCACACTAATAGATCAACCTCAGGACCAAATCAGATCCCATGTGCTTCAACATAGGACTAGGATGCTTCCCTAAAGAAAGACAGGCACTCATCATCCTGTTCTAAAGGTATCGCAACATTTTCACTTGGACATATGATGACATGAAAACATATGATATGTGGATTATTTAGCATGTCATCCCTACAAAATAAGGGGCTAAACCATTTAAGCAAAAATTGAGGAAGGTGCATCCTGTATTAGAACCCCTTATCCAAAATGAGCTTAAGAAGTTGTTGGAAGCTCGCATTATCTTCAAGGTCAGACACTCTACTTGGGTATCCAATCTGGTTCCAATATGAAATAAATCTGGAGAGATCTGTTTGTGTGTCGATTTTTGGAACCTCAATCGGGCATCAGATAAAGACAACTATCCGATTCCCTCCATGGAGTAGATTCTCCAAATTGTCTCAGGATCAGAAGTCTTCTCCTTGTTATATGGATTCTCTAGCTACAATCAAGTCCTAGTAGTTGAATTTGACCAGATCAAAACAACCTTCAGAACAAAGTGGGGAACCTTTGCATTTCATCATATTCCCTTCAAACCGATGAATGTCGGGGCGACGTTCCAATGGGAAATGGATATCGCATATTGGGGTTTAATGGGCCAGAGCGTAGTGGTCTACCTTGACGATGTCACTGTTTTCTCAAAGAAAAGGGTTGACCACCTTCACTATTTGAAATAGATTTTCGAACGATGCCGGAAATATGGAATCTCTATCAACCCCAAAAAGATCATATTTGTGGATTTCGAGGGCAACCTTCTCAAACACATCATCACCAAAGACGGAATCACTGTTCACCCTGACCAGGTGAAAGATATATTACAGATTCCCTAGCTGAGCACCAAAAAAGGTATGCAATATTTCCTTGGTAAAATCAATTTTCTTCGCAAATTTATTTAAGATTTTGCACAAATTGTCAAACCTTTGCAGAATATGATAAAGAAAGATTCAATGTTTAAATGGAATCAAGAAGAAAAGGAATCTTTTGATCACATCAAAACAACAATCGCTTTGGCTCCTCCCCTTTTCAGCTTAGATTTCAGTGAGGACTTCATCTTATACACTTTCACCTTAGACTCCTCCTTGGCCACGATCTTCATAGAAAAGGATTGTGACCACGATGAATGCCTTATATCCTTCATGAGCATAGGGCTACAAGGCGCAAAACTAAATTACTCAAACATCGATAAGCAAGCAAATGTAGTGTATAAAGTGGTGAAACATTTTAGACCATACATTTTAAGAAACCACGTCATAGTAATGGTCTCACACCCGACAGTTAGATCACTCTTTGTCCAATAGGAGCTGGGTGAGAGGAGAGTTGACTAGATGACGTCCCTCAAAGAGTATGATTTGGATTTCAAACCCTCACACATAGTGAAAGGACATGGGCTCTGTAAACTAACCACTGAGGCAGCAGATGGACCGATTTCGGATGCAGAGGGTTGGGAATATGAGATCAAGATGTACCTGAATGAGCTACTCGGGTCACATGACTCCTCTTCATGCTACTATGACTTGAGTCAATACCTAGTGCTAGGGTCTCTACTCGAGACCATGTCTGCCAAGAAGAAGAGAGCCGTCAGGCTTAAAGCTGCCTCATATTAAATGGTTCAGGGAAATCTATTCAGAAAGCACCAACTCGACATACTGCTAATATTTTTGGAATATGACAGAACTCAACAAGTGCTACAAGATCTACATGATGGACCCACAGGAGGTCATTTTGCGGGCGACATTACTGCCCACAAGATCATTCAGGAAGGTTTCTACTGGCCCACCCTCTTTAAGGACGCACATGCCTGCGCTCGAAAGTGTCCCATCTACTAGAAGCATGCAGGCAAGTAAGCTAGATCATCTGCTCTACTCCAATCCATAGCAGTTGAAGGGCCTTTCTAGCAATGGGGGTTAGACGTCATTGGCGAGATCATATTGAAATCATCAAAATAGCACAGGTATATACTCACGGCCACTGACTATTTCACCAGGTGGGTGGAGTCCATCCCGTTACAGAAAATCAACAACAATGAGGTAATATATTTCATCAATCAATACATCATAGTCAGGTTCGGTGTCCCAACCTCACTCATCTTTGATAATGCTACGTATTTTTCATCTTTAAAATTGTATGATTTGGCTTTGGAAAACAATATCGTTTTAAAACATTCAGCCAACTGCTATTGTCAAGGTAATAGCCTAGAAAAATCTACCAATAAAAACCTCATTCGCATCGTCAAGAAAACCCTTCTTTCTCACCAAATAAACTGGCACAATGCACTCAGCAACGCCCTACGGGCTGACCGGGTTATCCCTAAACCATACATTGGCACATCCCCCTACTTCCTAGTTTATGGGAAATAAGCCACATTGCCACCTAACCTATATCTCCCGCCCCTCAAACTAGATCAAGATCCACAAGGCTCCCCTTGCCCTGCCATTCAGAGTCATATTGACACACTCATGAGATTGGAAGAGAGACTAAAGACCAAGGAGAAATTTTCCATTCACCAAAGCTGGATTAAAAGGCGGTTTGAAAAGAAGTCTGTAGGGACTTGTGAATTTAGTGTGGGGGATTTGGTTCTTAAATGGGATTGGGCTCACTAGGATAGGGGAAAGCACACCAAGTTCCAAGCTTTTTGGATTGGTCCCTTCCAAACCAAAGAGAAAATCGGCAAACACACCTATAAGTTGCAAACCCTAGGTGGGCAAGTTGAACCCCTTATTGTGAATGGCCAAGGCCTCAAGTTCCATTTTACCTAGTAGCCCCAAGGTTTCTTGTCCCATTTTGTACCATAGTTTCCTTTCGTTTTCCTATATATTTGTTTTGTTTTATTTTCAATATAGTTTGACGTTCTTTTCCTTTGAAAATAAAAGTTTCGGATGATAGGCAGAGGTTAGAATGGCCCTGCATGTTGGCTTCCACAGATTCCTTACGGAACCATTTGTTGGCTGAACCTTAAGTCATGGCTGAGGTAGAGTGTTAAAGATTGGTAGTGGTGGGGAACTCAATGGCACACATGACCTCCTTTCCTACTCACGTCAATCTATCCTAGCTACTTGCATGGCTGATGAGTTTGAATTGTTCTAGCTCACTCGTTGTTTTGGGAATGAAGGGGGAATTGAAGAAACCTTTTCAGCATACATACATTTCAAGAAAACAATAAGGTCTCTGAAAAACCAGAAGCAACCTCTTTGCAATTCAAATAAGTTGGGATCCCTATTCTTCCCAAGCTTTAAGCCACCATCGAATAAGTGCAAATAAGCACAGACAAATAAGTGCAAATTAGCACATCCAATTACTCATAATAAGAGATAAAGGATTGAGAAAAGCTTCTTGCGCAAAGAGGTAAGTCAACGACTTCACCGGGGAACTAACTAGGCTCACCGGCAACGGAGCAATATTCACGATTTATAGGTAGTGACTCCATAGAGGAACTTATCGGGCTCGCTGGAAGTGGAGAAACACCAGAGTTCCATGACCACTATACTAAAAAAAAATTAAGCTCATACCATTACTTCATCTTTCATTTTCCTTCTTAGGATAGGAGGAAGTGGCATCCTATCTTGTGTGTTAAAAGCTAGTTTTCGTAGATTGAGATAGTCGATCAGTTTGAAGGAGAGACCCAAGTAACATCAGCGAGCCCCCCAACTGTATGGAAGCAACACTCATTCAGGCCGCTTTAAGTTGGACTAAAAAATGTCATTGATCCTGGAGTTCTACCAGTGAATCACCAAATGTTGTAGCTATTGCAAACAATCCCTCCAAAAATTCTAAAATCCTTAAAATTTTTGGAGTCCCTGTATCGCGAGAGTTCCCACTCCTTAGGGATCTGTTCGAAAGCTTGCTAGACCATAAAATCCTCGTAAGAACCTAAGTTTTCCTCCTAAGTCAAGCTATGTCGCAAAATCTAGTTTAAATAAGTTAGTCGTAGCTTCAGAATGTGGCTTTGTCAAACAATTTTAACCCTTGCGACTATTGTGACCTGTGTGACCCATGGGTCACTAAGTCACAAAGGTTGCAAGAAATACCCATCATGAAAAAGCGACCGTTGCGACCTATCGTGTAGGTCGCATAGGTCACACTTGACACTCATTGCAACCATGGAACGCTTACGACCTCATGGCCAATAGGTCGCAAGGTCGCATAGGTCACAAGGTCAGACTTTCGACCCTTGCGACCAAAATTATAAATAGGGAGGTCATCCATATTCATTTGTAAGGGCTCCTTTGGTCATACGAGAGCCGAAGAGGGCTTGCGATTTGGACGTGCACATGTTTTCTCCACGTAGGCGACCTTTCACCCTCCTAATAATCATTTTTTTGAAACAAGTGTCATTCCCTGCCTCCCCGACCTTCCACATTCCACTCTAGGGGGGATTTTTAACTCCTTTTGCTAAGGTTTTTCACCTCAACCATAGAAACAATTTATCTGGCCCTGTTCGGTCTTTCTTTCCCCCCTCATGGCCATTCCTCGACCTTAACCATCCCCGTTTCTGGCAGTAAGCTAACCATATTTCCAGGAAGAATTCCATACCTCCCCTAAGCCTCAAATTTTCCTCCTTAGCCTACCTAAAAGCTAAGTCACACGACTCACAACCACGATACCTATTTTCCCGTGACCTAGTGCCCCAGGGACCTAGCGACTAGTGACCTTAGTGACCTAGCAACATAGTGACTTCGCTACCTATTGACTCTGGAACCTAGTGACTTTGCGACCTAGCGACTCCACGACCTGGCGACTGTGTGACTTGCTACCCATACACCAAGTCACTAAGTCGAACTCTTTTCCTTGCGACCATGAGACCTATTTTCATATGCGACTTTCCATAAAGACCTCCTATCAGCTTTTGAAATTGGTTTCATTTAGGCAGTTTTTGTTTAATTTTCATGTCGTCGCTCTCATCGTGGGATTGTCTATTTGACATGCCATGTGATTTGGACCTTGAGTGCATATCCATATCCTCCTTTGAAGACGAGATGGCACCCTCGACTACTAAGGCATTTTGCAGAAGCTCGTAATGCAATTCATTGGAGGTCTACCAGGACAAGGAGCCACCCATCTATGGGGACACAGTTAGCAATATTAATAAAACCACAAAAATATCCTGGTATAACGAAAGAGTTCACAAAGCTGGACATACCAGAAACCTAAGAGGATTTCCTAATATACCTAAATGTCAAAAGGTCAAAGCTACACAAGATAGCATCACACCCTCCCATATTTCCATGTGCGCGAAACATTGACTATATCCTACAGAATACATATACAGATTTGTGGAAGGTCAGGGACCACACCGGAGCATCCTTAGCTATAATATCCCCTCCATATATTTCTGCCTACTATAGACTCCCTCAGAGACAGGATACTTTCAATACCTGGTGGCTCTCTAGTTTTGTACTCTTGGTTAAGCATATCCTGAGGGAATGGTGGCAAGACCCATTAAAGCTCCGGGTAATGGCATGTATGGTAAGGTTGAGTTTGACGTATTCTACGACACCTGGGTTCTTCTCATGCATGTTTTCGCCACCCGAGGAACTATTTTCAATTGGGAAAACATTTTCGCATCATCTTTAAAGACAAACATAGTTGCAACCAAGAATCCAGATCCAGAGCAACCACTAGAATTCTACATGGCTTCGTACCTCCTAGACGTCGTCTGCATAAGATGCCAATTTGAGAACTGGAGCTATAACTAGGATACATCAGCAACCGAACTGTGCATCACCATTGCAAGGTGTCCTGGGACACTCGCTAGAAAGGTATGAGAGATGTGATTTCAAAATCTTTTATTGCCCTGCTATACTAACAGCTATTTGGTGAGGAATCACCATGCATGTGGAAACTGTGGTCAAGGTGGCGCATTGGTTTCCCATCCAAGAGGGTACATTCATCAGAGTGTTCAGTACCCACAAGGCCCCTCATGCCCTACCTAGGTTTGCCATGGACAAAATTCTCTTGCGGGAAGTCTGCAACCACATGACACAAGGTTTCTCAAAGGTATTAAACAAAGGGAAGAAGAAACCATGGCCTGTCTTTCCTCTCGCCATCAGAGCATATATAGTGGGAATTTCAAACAAGTAGAGGAAGAGGTTGAAGCATTGAAAGGCAACCATTTTGTATGTCTCACTATAGGATGTATGATCCCAAGAAGTTTGTGCCCACCCACTACAAGAAAGAAAAATTTAGCTGGTCATACTCACACACGAGACAAGATCATGAAGACGGGGTGAAGAATTGGTATAACGCCACTAGGGAAATTAGTCCTAGTGAGCAATAGGCCAAAGATGAGGAGCTCCTCGAGCATTCCCAAGAAAATGTTAATCTTCAAGAGAGAGCCTCCACCATCAAGAAGAAACAGCGGGAGACACAAAAGGTCACGAGGAATCCAAGAAGCAAAAGGGGAAAGAGGTCAAAGATATTTTGAGCAACCCCAAAGAGGAAGACATTAATGAAACACTGGAACAAATAAATGCCGCCTTTGCAAGGAAAAAGCAGGAGCTCAAGAGGAAAAGAGAGCAAGAGCTCAAACCATCTCAAGATTCTAGCGACCAAGGTCAGCTCAGAAACAGAAGGTGACAAGGAGAGGAGGAAAAGAAGAAACAACTACAAGAAAAGTTGCAGGAGGAAAGAAGGGCACATGAAGAAATGGAGAAGAAAAGATAGGAAGAAGAGTACAAGGGTAAGGAAGAACAAGAGAAAATGAAGATGAAACAGGAGCTAAAAGAGAAATGAGAAAAGCTTAAGTAGGAAGAAGAGCTTAAGAGGAAACAAGCACTAACAGAGCAAGAAAGAAAGCAACAGGAGGAAGAACTAAGTAGGAGCAAAGAAAAGGAAACTAGGGGATTTGAGCGAGGAGAGACCAGTAAAACATCCGAGTTGGATACAAAACAATGTGAGCCACCCCCATTGGATGTGCCTCCTTCTACTCCCCTCACTATTAGGAAATTTCTCTTACAAGAACTAGGTTTCTTAGAAGGATAAGAGGAGGTCATAGACCTCACAAAGCTCACCTTCGACGAAGTCAACCTCAAAATTGTGTAGGAAAGGAAAACGTATTGTGCCAAGAATCCAGCAGAGCCCTTATCAGTCACCACAGCCAAGGAGATTGTGCCCAACATCACTATGAATGCAGAAATGATTGCCTTGGTCGGAACAACTTTCATTTCTGCCACGGAACACAATGTGGCTCAGATGAGAAAACAAATCATAGACCTTCAGAATAGGTTTTACACATCTGAACAAAGGGTCGCCAGTGCAAAGCAAGAGAGAAGGAGAGTAGAAGAAGAGAATGGAGCCCTCCGTTTAGTTGACTCAAACACAACAAAATTTCAGGCGAGAATCAAAGGAGAGGCAGAGACCCTTGGGGAAGCCATGGTGATTCCTTATGAAGAGATGTCTAAGCTGCACCATACAGTTCCCCAAATTTTGGCGATACAATATCACACAAAGGAAAGAGATGCAATGCTAACGGAGGTGGTAATCACTCTAAGCAAAATACATGAGTGGTCCGTTAAATATCCAGGAGCACTAGTGGTAGTCCTTAAGAAGGATTAGATCACCATGCAAAATGTCAATATTCAACTTCGTATCAAGATTCAATCAAAGGACAAATTAACCAAGGATGTGGAGAGGGTATTAGCTTCCTACATACACCTTTTTATTGACCTAGAGTCTATGATCCAACTTCATGGATTTCCTTCTATCGGAGAAGTGGGGCAAGTGAGGAAGTAGGAGGATATCTCAAAGGAGGTGTAGGCTTTTGTTGATACATATAAGCAAGCATCCTATGCAAAGGACATTTCGGTCACCAAATAAAATATTACACATTATGTGGTAGAACAAGTAAGAATTTACACCAAACTAGTGACTTGAATAACCAGGTGAATGCCAAACGAACCACCCTCTTCATAGATGCACTCAAATGCCTACAAAAACATGATTAAGATCAGCCACAGATCACCTCCATCACAACAGAGTACAACCTATGGCACACCTACTTGTTATAGAAGCTCAATATGGACGTCCCTCAACTTGCTATTGTTAAATTGATGTATTAGATTAGTAGCTTGTTTTATGATATGTGTAATTTGATAGAATAGGACATTTTGAAATATGAAAGGTCATGAGGAAGACCAAGGGTCATCGAGTAGGTGAAGGGTCATGAGGAAGTTCAAGAGTTAAGGGTAGGCCAAGAGTCACCCTCACTCTATAAATACACCCTCATGACACATGTAAGGACTTTTGGTTGAGGACATTTTCGAGACATATTGCTTAAGAGAACTTATGCTCTTCTAATTGATGCAAGGAGTGATTGTAATATTCCACTATTGGATTCCTCAAATCATTTATGCCGTAATGCCATGAATATTTTTGGCTTGATGGATCAAATATTCCTAAGAGTTCTTTGATGTGCGGTCTTTTCATGTTTTGTCTCATATTAGAAACTTTGTGTTGCTACGTATGGATGGTATATGATTCACTAATTCTATGCTTGTATTGATGAACTGTTTCATTGGTATTGGTATAATATATTCTTGACTGTACATTTAGTTATGCTTATAGATTCTTGATCTCTCTGAACTACTTTACAGTTGTTAGGCACTTTATCTTATACAATATGAGTCTTATATGAACTCAGCTGACAGTTACTTTACGTAAGGGTTATGTTGTTTATAGTCTGGTTCTCCATGGTATGCACGTTATAAGATATTTTTCAATTATTTCCTTGTGTTTATTGAAGTTCATGCTTTCAATTGAGCCCACATACCACTTTCGTCCGAAGCAAGCTCAACACACCTGAATGGTAGCCGAGCCTACATACTGGATGAGATCCCTAAAAAAAACGGTGTAGGTTCTAGTTGGGAACCTACACCGGCGAGATCCCCTTTGCTGTTGGTGGAGAATTCCAGCCCATCAACATATTGGTAGGGGGTTAAATAATGTGATTTTTAGAGGTATTTTCCAATATGTAGTCAAATTAAGGGTATTGTTTAATATGCCACGAACGCACGTGATATGTCAGAGGTTCATTGAGTGAAGCCCCCATGTTACCAACATTATGCATGTATAGTCACTTGCTTCTACTCCCCTCCTTCCAATGATTTCATGCCCGCATTCAATTCCATAGTCTTTCTCTTGAGAACTCCTAATAGGATTTGCCATAACAATTTCTTCCCTTCTTCTATTGAGTTCAAGCGAATTTAACACTCTGAGAGTTTGCAAAACACAAGCATGATCTTCCATATCATTGGATATTATTGCATTGAAGGAGGTTTGTCGTGACCCGTGCAAAGGCATGGTGGAGCTTACCTCAACAACCCATCTAGTGATTGCATTGACATAGTTCATCTTAGGTGAGGGCCATCGAATTTGTAATTATAGTGGTCATTAAATGACCTGAT
This sequence comes from Pinus taeda, assembly GCA_000404065.3. Taxonomy (NCBI): domain Eukaryota; kingdom Viridiplantae; phylum Streptophyta; class Pinopsida; order Pinales; family Pinaceae; genus Pinus; species Pinus taeda. The sequence continues at coordinate 158,830 of APFE030048031.1, forward strand.
GAACCTTACTTCAATGTTAATCAATCTCCATATACAAATATAATGTGATGTGAAATCCCCAAAAAAAAATCATTTTGCTAATCATGGAATATATGATATGGTTGGGACTCCTTAATCTTGAATAAATAATCCTTGTTCCCTAGTTATTTTACTACTTAATTGTTCTACTTTTTAGAGTGGAAAAATTCAACGCTTTCAAATTTTTGAAGTTACAGTGATATTTTAATAAGCATTGCAGGAAGATCGTTTTCTCACATCCCTTTGACTTCAAATTTTTTTATATAACAATTATGAAATCCCCATATACTAATAAACGAGAGATTTACCTTGCCTTGCCATAATACTAAAATTTCTACTTTGGTTATTGGTGTTTTTCCTAAACCCAATACAAAATGTATCTTTATTTCATCGTCATCGTTGACGCTAAAATAACCCTTCCCCTTGTCCCTTATTAAAATCTTAAATCTAACCTTTGAAATGATTAAAATATCCAATTTACGCCAAGGTATTGTATCACTATTGAAAGGGAATAGCCATGGAGTTAAAACGCTCCGCGTTGAGGTATGTCAACGAATCCATTTAATACACATATCGCTAGTAGCTCCCTCCTTTCCTTTCCATATTTATTAAATTCCATGCTTTCCCATGTTTCTTAAAGCACTATACATTTTCTATTGCGGATGTGACGAACGCGTTTCCAGGATGACCGAGGAAATTGACGTCATCATTGGTATTCTAGTTTTTTCCAACGAAACTTCTGATAAATAAATTAAAGGAGGCACCTTGAGTCATCCTCCTCTCATATATATTTCTATTACTTTTCCTCCTCTTCATCGTACCTCAACCTTTCGTTTCGTTTGTCATAATTCGGACGTTACTCGCTATTTGCTTCAAGTCGCCCTGACGCCTTTTAGCTATTATCTTCATTCTTCCTTACAAACAAAACTGTGACTGCACCTACCAACAAAAGGTAAGTTACATTATTTAGTAATAGTAATAGTAGTTCTTTCAGATGGTAAGAACTCGTAACACAACACATTTCGTGTCTGGAAATTTTTTTTTTGCAGATCATGAGCCAAGTTTGCAAGGCAGAGACTGCTTGCGCTGCCTGCAAATTCCAGAAAAAGAAATGCTCGGAGAAATGCGTGCTCGCGCCATATTTCCCGCAGAACGATCCAGACAAGTTCATGTTGGTCCACAGATTATTCGGAAATGGCCATGTCGTCAAACTACTACAGGTTCGTTGGAAAAATTATTTAGTACCACGCAAAACATTATTTTGTTAAAATGCAAGAACTATGATCTTGGTTTATTTAATCAGCTTTCATAATAATATAGATGTGATAATTACAGAATCTCCCCGCCGAGCAGAGAGGTGACGCAGTAAGCAGCCTGGTGTACGAAGCAAAAGCCAGAGTTGCAGATCCTGTCCATGGCTGTGTAGCACTAATCAATGACCTCCACAAAAAATTAGAAGAAGCCCAATCACAATTGGCTTCCGCACAAGCAAAGCTGGATAACATGAGTGCGGAACAATGTAATATGTTAAGTACCCTCATTAATACAGGGTATTATCAAGGTTGGGATACAAATTTTTGCAGCACCTCAGCGCAAGACAGTGATGACACGCAATATACTAACCCCACTGTTTCAGACGACGTTGTCGATAGTCTGGCGTTATGGGACACAAACTTTGATGTGTCTCCCTTCTAGCGTGCTTAATCCCACAGAGCTTAATCTTAGTTTCTCTGGTAGATTTAAAGTCCCTCGTAGATTTTAATCTTAGTCCTTTTAAATTTATGAAAACGTTTGTTGCATTGAATATTTCTATGGTAAATAAATAAAATATTTCTCTTCTAAATAAATAAAAGTGGTATTGTAAAGAGTTTCTAGAGATTGAGCGGTGTTAGTATTGTAAAGAGTTTCCAGAGATTATAGATTTTTACCGTAGTTTAAGTTGTTAATTGAAATAAAAGTTTAAGTTTTTAATTGAGATAAAAGGTTTATTTTACAATTCAGTGTGATGTATCAAAATGTTTGTCTATTATCAAAGTTTAAATTTTATTAATATTAACAAAATTTAAAAATAAAAAATAATTATACAAAATATTTAAATAATATTTACTCATAAACAAATTTATGAGTGAAAAAATTGAATCTCTCTCCACTCATATTAAATTCTTATTTTAAATAAATCGAAGTTGACATTAAAAGAAATTTCCAAATAAACTCTGAAAGATTTTGATTCTTTCCCATTCGTCAAAGCCAAGAAAATTAAATTGAATTGTATAAAGTGACCTGACTTGTATCACCTTAATTTTGGGAAATGTGATAACAACTATGGGAATTAAGGCAGGACTTTCATCACCTTACATTTGGGAAATGTGATAACAACTATGGGAATTTAGGCAGGACTTTCCGCTACAAGTTCAGAATCTCCTCGATCTTATCAAGATACCAAAATAATCCAATGGCCGTGTAACTAGCAATATTAGACTTTGTCCTCAAACGACGACAGACCGTGTTCCACAATAATATATAATTCTGACTTCAACTGTGAAGACGTGTTCCACAATAAATACCAAAATAATCCAATGGCATGTAACTAGCAATATTATACTTTGTCCTCAAACGACGAGAGACCGTGTTCCACAATAATATTCTATATGGGTAACTTTAAGCACGAGGTAATTATATTATATTAATCTTCAAAACTCAAAACATGAATATATAATTCTGACTTCAACTGTGAAAGACGTGTTCCACAATAATATTTTGTATGGTTCTGTAAATGGAATCTTCCAAAACCATCCATATTTAATAAGAAGCATCTCGGATCACAGGTTCACTTAATCACAGAAATTGATCTGTCTTTTTATAGATGACATCAATATTTTATAATATTTACATTGATTAAAGTTTGCCATTTTATTGTGATCGATCTGTCTTTTCATAAATGACAATAATATTTTATAACAAACGTGTCCTGTGGTAACAGTTTGACATGTTATGATCGTCATCACAGATTCACTTCTTCACATTGGATGGTTTAAATGGGAGTTTTAGAGTCATAAATTATTAAATATTATGTGCAGATTTTCCTATGTTTGGAATTGACTAGGATCTTTCTTGTATATTATATATTCTATAATATTTTCACATGATAGCGTTTTAAGTTTATTGTTTAGCATTTTATGACTATTGTTTTCGGTGGGAACATTTTGAAATTTAATAAAAAAAATTGAAATTATGGTTCATAATATGCAGTACATCAAAGAAAAATATTTAGCTTATTCACTTAGAGTACATATATTATTTCATATCGTAGATAGGATATTACATTTTAGAAATAAAATAAATAGAATGATAAAATTTGTTAATGAATAAATTTTGATCACATATAAAAAAGATGTAAGATACTAATATTTTTACTCTTATTACTATTAATGAAAATGAAGGTAATAATATTTCCAAATATTATCTATTTGGAAACCTTTGTGGTTACTAGGGTTTCGCTTTAGCCATTGAATATTTGCTTGTCTGCATGGATTTTCTGCAGATCTTTTTTGGAAAGTTCACTTGTGAATCTTTGCAATTTGGTGAAAATTTTCATTTCTTTTGCAGGTATGGCTACCAGTCAAGCTAGCTCTTCTTCGGTTTCATAAACATCTATGTTGAAATTTGGTTTTGGCCTTCCGTTGGTACAAGAAATTTCTTTCCTCAATGATCGTGTCGACAAGGAAGCTTTCTGTTTGGTTTGCAAGTTTTATGGACACTACCTAGGGTTGGTCAATCTGCATAAATGCATCTCTGATTCATGGAAGCATCTTTTGATGGATGAGCTTAATATTTACCCTATGGCACAAGGTTACTTCACTGTGGCTTTTTATAATATTGAGGACAAGAAGGCCATCTGTGAAGCTGGGTTGTCATTTTGGGGGAGTGTTGGCCTTTTCATCCCACTTTTGACTAGGTAATGACCTCAATCTCCACAACTCGAGTTTGGGTAAGGCTTCTGAACCTTTCCTTACATTTTTAGAATCACAAATCACTTGCCTCCATTGGGAATGCGTTGGGGAAATTCTATTATAGTTGTCATGAAACATAAAAAATTTACTAGATTACTTATGCTCGCATTTGTATGGACATGGATTTTGCGGAGATTAATTTGATGGCTCCAAACTATGTTTGGGTCCAAAAGCTTGACTATGAGAATATTTCCATTCATTGTAGGGTATGCTATGAAGCTGAGCATGTAATTAAAACTTTCCCCAAACATTCTCAGAATAGAAAAGACCTGAAAAAATCTCGAAGGCCCAAATGGTAGGAATGAACACAAAGTGATCACTATACAATATTAAAAGAGGAAGAGCTTCAATATAAGAGAGGACCAGAAGATAAGAAGGAAGCAGATACAACAAGAAAATCACATTTGCAACAACATAATGTAAGTAGTAAAAATATCTTACCAATGTGGATCCTTCAGTTGCTAGTAAGGATTCCCCATATGTAACATTAGTGGAAAAGCAACATACCCTCGAGGAAAATGGATCCCCTATGGAAACCACACAGAATATTGTTGAAGAGTTAACTTCTTGGGCGGATCAGGTGGATGAGGAAGATTTCAAGAATATTATCCTGTAACCACCGTAGAATGATCCATCATAATTTGTAGAAAATGTGGGTTGAATTCAAGTTGGGAAGAAAGGAAAAAGTTTTTCACCAAAAAAACAAAAAGTAAAACTAAATGAAAATAAAATTATAGTGAAAAATGAAATATAAATGGGTCAATATTTTGGGCTTTTTTGAAAAAAAATAGTTGGAAAGGGACTGAAGTCTTTGGTGTCATGGGGAACTCCTTTGAGTGTTTGGATTGATCCTTTGTGCTCAATCTCAAATATGAAAGGACAATTGGAATATGTAAAGGTTCTAGCCTTGTAATCCATATTTTTTTAATAATAGAAATCTATACCAGTTTTGTTGAAAAAAAAATCCCAAATATCCTCATTCTTATATTTTGTTATCACCTGTCTTCCACACCGCATCATAATTCTATTTTTTGGATAAACCATCGAAAATGCTCTCGATATTATGGAATGTCCCCATTCTTGTTTTCTATTATCATCCAAGTATCATTAAAGAATTTGATTATTGAATAACACTCTCAAACCTCTTCCAAGGAAATATTTCACAACAAATATTTACATATTTGTTCATCTTTTACCCATCTTATGAAAACCTACAAATCACGAAAGTCATATAATTTTTTAATAATGTTTTGATTTTCCTGCAACAATACTAGTTTCATTGTCATCAATTTCGCATTATTATTTGACCCCTCCCTCAATCCTAGGCTAAGCATAATGTAATGATTATCTTCAAAGAATAAGATCAATCCCTCTTAAAATGTAGTAGGATCCCCTTGTGAAGCCCCATCAAAAAAATCCTATAGAAAGCTCTCATCATTTTTTTCTTAAACCACTACACTCACTAAGTTTTCTTCCTTATCTTGTGGGAAATGAACCAATATGTTGACCTTATTACCTGCATAATTTTTTGGGGGAATGCATTTTTACATAAAAAAAATTGAAAGCTTCCACCCCAACCATATCCAAATGCCACTAATAATGGAAGAGATTTAAAATATTTTTTGTGTGGATTCCCTACCCAATTCCTCAGACCTTCCTCATTATATTCTCTATAAGAGACATTTTCCAACCCTCCTAGTATGCCCACTTCTAGCCACACCTATTTTCAATATTCATAACCCATGATCAAATCACCATTTGTCACCTCGTGAGTTTACAAACAACATCTACTAGGACCCTCCAAATTCCCCTTCTGTGATATGTCCCATGTTAATAGTTTGCTAATTAATAAAAAAACACATAAACTTTTTTCTTTAAAAATACACATCAACTTCCAAATATATAACCACCACCGTTGAGATGTTATTCTTCCTTCCTCTATGGTTAAAATCATATATATAAGTCTAGGGAAGGAAACTACTAAAGGAAAAGAAATACTAGGTTAGTTTGTCCTAAAGTTCCTAACCATGAACATGAGTCCTTTCTAAAAATAATAAAGCCATTCCATAAATATATTCCATTTCCTATTACACCCAACCTCTCTATATTAAGCTAGCAATACCTACATGTTAAAGTTTCAAGTGGATCTACAATGTGGAAAAAAATCCAGAAACCATTGTCTCTTAGTGATTGAATCGTTTGTAACAGTATTGGGTGGTCCCCTCCACTCCTATCCCATGTGTCCTCTCCAATTTTAACCACGTTTTCCTCACCCACTTTCCAAGATAAGGCCCTCTGATTCAATGAGAAATCCTTCATAGTTTCCTTCCAAATCGTTGACATATTATGGTTAGATTTGTGAACCCTCCTTACCCAATCTTCAATGGAGTTGAGATAAATATATTTATGAGTCACCACTTAAAATCACAACCCTTCACATAGAACGCACCTTTGAACACTCTTAGCTACCAATTATTTTGAGAAAATGACTATTTTCTTAAGACCCCACCATCCCAACAACATTAGTACATCCAATTACTCTCATTTCACCAATGGAATCAATTTTTTAATACTATTCCTCCCCACAAAAACCTAAAAATTATCTTTCTAATATTTTTAAGAATCCATTTTCTAATCCATGATGTAGACATCATATAGATATGAATTTATTTGAAACTAGATTTAGTTAGAATAACCCTAACTCTGATCTATATCCACTTGTAACTCCATCATGCTATCAATTTTTCCAATTCAACTACAATCCAATTCCAATCGTATCTCAAATATTTATTTAGTTTTATGTAAAATCCTAAATGTTTTAAGCCATCTTCTAAATCCACCCTAGAATAAGGAAAAAGAGGTACATTAAAAACATGTTCCTCCTCCTCCAACCCTAAAAAGGAAATTGATGATTTACCTATGCTAACCACAATCATTGTTGCATCTCAAAACAAATCTAGAATATACATATTAATTAGGTCTTGCCTATTATTTAACTTAATTAGACCTTATCTACTTCCATCCAAAAATAATAGTATATCATATATAAATAAAAGATGTTAAAAATACAAATTCAAGCCCATATGAACTCCTTTGAAGCCCCTTGACCTAATTGAATCCATCTATATATATATATATATATATATATATTTATATATATATATTTTGTGTGTGTGTGTTAGTTGAGTTTATATTTGGTGGTTGGAGGAATGATTGTTATACTTCCCCATATTCCAATCTCACATCATGTTGAGCTCATATTGAGTATTTTTGCAATGGCTTCAAACCTTTCTTAGGTAGAGGATGTTTATATAGATGCAAATCTTGAGATACTTAAAAGCTCCCAAATTAACATGGATCTACACTTGTGTGTGTGTGTGTGTTATATCATACTAAATCATATTGCTTAATTAAGAAGGTTGATATGGCTAAGCAATATAATAACAAATTCATCTTCTCTTAATATTTGATATGATTTCATTTCCTCAATGTTATTTTTAAATATATAAAGATTTGTGAATGTCTATTATTTAATTCAGATTAGATTTGCTATTTCATGGGATTTAGTTTTGTATAACATATTGTATTGTGATTCGGACTTACGCTGAAATTCAACAAAATACATAAATACCCATATACACAGAGATGCAACAAAAATAAAAGTTCATTTCATTAATATCAAAGAACTAAAATATGCTTACATACAGAAATAAAAATGAATTAGCTCAGGCGATGGTAGCTTATCTCTGAGAAGAGATGTGGCAGCCACATGCCTCTGAACTCTGTTATAATGAGGCTCAAAGGCCTATTTATTACTAAGAAACAATGGAAAACCCTAAACATCCAAAAACCTAACCCTACCAGATGAAGCGCCAAAATTGCGGGCCCCGTTTGGGTAAATTGGTAGATCAAATTCTCGGGGTCGTAACTTTGGCATATGATCTTCGTTTGGCTATCATAATACCTCGTTTCGAAGATGAGTCTAGATAGGTTGGGACTTCTATGGTATCTTCATTTTCCCTAAAAACATCGCTTAGGGCCTCAAAACGGCTCTGGAAGTTCAGGACCCAAAAAACTGCCAAAAATAATAAACTGTGATACAATTAAGGAAACTGAAAAACTGAAAGAGACAACATTGGGTGTCCAAGTGGAATAGGTGGGTGGCCACCAATATCCACCTAGATCACTCCTCCCTCTATAGGAAGTAATGGTCCCAATTGCGTTGAGTGCATCCCTGAGATGGGAAAACTTTTGTTGAACTTGGTCCCTAGTGAGGCACTTGTCTTGGTATAGGAGTTGGCCAGCTTTGACAACCCGATACAGTTGGATATTCTACTTGTGAGTGTTCTTGATATGTGCATCCATGATGGGATTAGTTGTGGGTTGTTCCTTGTAGTCTGGGTTTAAATCTGTTGGTGTGAGATGTTCTACAATGTCTAATGTGTCCAACAATGGTGGAGATAATGGTCGAAGGCAATCCACATTGAACATTGGGTGAAGGCCAAGGAATGGTGGGATGTTGAGCTCGAAAGCATTGTCACCTACAAACTTAGTGATGGTGCAAGGCCCATATTGAAGCGGGCAAAGTTTGCTATGGGGCCTAGCGAGGCACTCCTTCTACAAATGTAACCAAAATTTTTCGCCCAGTTGGAACTTGTGTGGCACTTGATGTTGATCATGACGCTGCTTGTACTTAGCATTGGATTTGTCCAATATGTCATGGACCTATTGGCAGATTTGTTGAAGGTGCTTAATGAAGTTGTTAGCCCTGCCAACTTCAGACTGGACATTAACTGAATCTGCCTGAGTAGCTACAAATGGTATGGCCACATCAATGGGACATAGTAGCTACAATCCCAACCCCACCTGAAAGGGATTGTGGTCAGTTGAGCTATGGAGAGCTCTTTTGTAGCTGTGTTGGACATAGGGGAGGCTTCCATCCCATGTGCATGGATGCTTTAAGTTGTACATACACATAATGTGTACGATCATCCTGTTGATGACCTTTATTTGGCCATCAGTCATTAGGGGAATTTTGAGGTTCGAAATGGGCCTCCTAAGAAAAGTGTACAACCAAAATAAAATTTATAAGAACCAATTGTTGGAAATAATACTGAGGGGGCGGGGGTGAATCAGTATTATCAAGACAATTCTTTTCAATTCTTCCATAGATATGTATATGCTACTTTAGTTAAATAGACCTACGTATATACGCAACTTCAGTTAAGAAAAACAACGTATAACTTACAGACTTGTAATTTTATTATTCTTCAGATGTTGATTTTAAATCTGTGTGCCAGAACCCTATAAACAAAAACCAAGAACAAAAAAAATGGTGCAGACAATCACACACAAGAACACAAGATATAAGGTGGAAACCCAATGTGGGTGAAAATCACCTGCTGCAATTTGTCTTTGTCTTTTTCAATTAGAAAACTTCCTTTTACATGATTCTATACTGGTGCAGTCCTTTACCAGTACGCAGGCTGCAACCTGTAGAGGGCTACAACCCTCTCTCGTTCTCCACACTCTCTTGGAAGGGAGCTACAACCCCCTTAGCTCTTGTACTCGCTGAGGTACTAGTACACAGGCTGTTGCCTGCCGAAGGCTACAATTTTCTCTTTTCTTCTAGGGACCACGTTTCGTAAATTTTCAGACTGGATCCATGAATAACATCAATCAAGTATATATGCAATAATCAATCATATTTGTACAACCCAATATAGAATCAACCAAACACTTCTCAGAATGTTGTAACCAGAAAGCAGTAAAAGTAACCAGACACCAATTCTGAACCTAGAACACTGCAACAATAAACAGAAGCAGCTAAAGCATATTTCATAAAACGCACGCTACTTCACTATGCAAAAACCTGCATACATACGCATCTCTATCAATGCCAACCAGCATATACACTATCTTATTTCGCTGAACCTGCGTGTATACGTGCCTCTTTTCTCTTTTCAAGTATTCAGATATCAAATATACCCAGTTTATCAGATTTAGATATCTAATCATGCGCCAAATACAATAGATCAAAACCATATAATAATACTACTATTTAAGCCTTAAGGTCTTGATTTATCAATAGGACTCTTATCCATCTTTTAGCGCTCAGGTTCCTTCTAGAATCAGATTCAACAATGCACCATCAACCAATGACAGTGTTCCCCAGACCTTACTCCTCTTCAGATATTCAATCCTTGAACCAATGCCCTTGCCAAATGATCTCCTTCCCATTTTATAGTCTTAGGCATTTCTTAACCATGGTCCAAAATCATTGAGAACCAATACTAGGGACCCAATACCAGGGTTCAACACTTCATATGCAATACCAAGGACCAAAACCATAGGTTCAAAATATGTCGGACTAAATACCATGGACCAAACATAAAATTTCCCACATGTATGCGCTTTTCTCTGCATGAAAGTGCGTGCATACGTATACGAGCCTTTTGATCAGAGATCCTGCGTATATACGCGACTTTGATAAGATGAACCTACGTATATCTTATTTTCTTTCATTCTGAGAGCCTGAACTGTGATCTGCCCTTTAAGTGAGTTGCCATCAAGGACAACACTTGTGCCATCATGCCAAACCTGTGTCATAATGCCAACAATCTCCCCCTTTGGACTTGATGGCAACCCTAAGTCACTCAAAGTCATTCTCCCCCTTTGACATCAAGGGCAAAGGCTTATGCTCCCCCTGAGTATCTGCTGTGCTGTCCAAGCTCCCCTTGACTGTAGGCAAGGCCTACAAGAAGATGTTCTCCAAGAAGGTACATAACTTTATACATTATAAATGACCTTCCTACCACCAAAGACTCATACATGCATCCATCTCCCAACCAAGTGGGAATTGACTCATCTACCCAACCAAGTAGTGATACACCAAGCATTGACACATGACACAACAAAAACATTACTTCATCCATCCCAGGCATACTGGGGAAACCAAGATAGGCCGTTACATGACCTTGATAAGAAGAAAATACAAGACATAGAGACGAAATTTCTACAACAAGACTATGATAGATATCAACAACTAACATCAACAGCATCTGATGGTCATCATTCAGACCAATAACCATGATCTCCCTCTGCACCTGTTCCACTTGAAACTAACAACAAATTGTGGAATTGATCCAAGATATTGCCAACAAAGCATTATTAGAAGAATATATTCTCTACCTGAACCTGTGCCAGATGGTCTCTGTCAGACCCAAATCAGACTCTTTTCATCAAGAGCTTGGTCCATAGAATGTCTTCAAACCAACATATACGCGACTGTATCTTCATAAACTAGCATATGTATGCGGATAACCCATGTGAAACTCACGCACAACCATTAATCTCTGAAACAGACAAGTTTCAGTAGTAAGATGATGCATCAACTACTCCCAGCTTCTTTCTGAGGTTTTCAAATGTCTCCCTAGGTAGTGGTTTGGTGAGTATATCAGCAACCTGTTCCTTGGAGGGAACATACTCCAATTTGACTTTTTCTTCAAGCACTTGTTCCCGAAGAAAATGATATTTAATAGGTATGTGCTTGGTCTTTGAATGCATGACATGATTCTTTGAAATGCTGATTGCACTTGTATTATCACAATAAATGGAGATAGGTGGAGTAAAAGTGATTTGAAGATCTTGCAATGTTTGCATCATCCAGAGGAGTTGTGTGCAGCAAGATTTAGCAGCCACATATTCTGCTTTAGCTGTAGATAATGCAATTTAGCTTTGTTTCTTGCTGAACTAGGATACTAATCTAGACCCCATAAAGAATGCACCACCACTAGTGCTTTTCCTGTCATCCACGCTCCCTGCCCAATCTGCATCTGTATATGCATGAAGTGTGAGATCTGTACCTCTAGGATACCATAGGCCATAGTTTTGAGTTCCTTGAAGATACTTGAAAATTCTCTTTACTGATTGAAGATGAGTTTCCTTTGGGTTTGCCTGAAACCTTCCAACTATTCCCACTGCATGCATAATGGCTGGTCGGGTTCCTGTTAGATAGAGCAGACTACCAATCATCGATCTATAGTTTGGTTGATGAACTGCTGTTGACTCATCGTTTGCGCTGAGACTGCATCGTGTTACCATAGGGGTACACACTGGTTTTGACTCCTCCATCCCATATTTCTTCAAGATCTATTTGAGATACTTGGTTTGTGATAAGAAAAATGTCATCTTTGTTTTGTTGGACTTGTAAACCAAGAAAATATGTGAGCTCACCAAGCAGGGACATTTCAAATTCTTTTTGCATCACCAAGGCAAATTTTTGACTCATGTCTTCCTCATCGCTACCAAAAATGATATCATCAACATATACAACAAGTATTAGCAACTTATCATTGTCAATGTTTACATATAGATTGCTATTTGTTGATCCTTTTATAAAACCTTGTTGATGGAGATACTTATCCAACCGATAGTACCAAGCCCTTAAATCCTATTTAAGACCATAGAGAGCCCTTTTGAGTCTACATACAAGTTTTGGATCATTTCCAAGGATAAACCCATCTGGTTGCTAAATGTATACTTCTTCATCCAAGTCTCCATTCAGAAAGGCATATTTTACATCCATCTGAAATACTTTGAACTTCTGAAAGCTGGAGAGAGCAAGGAACATTCTTATAGCCTCAAGTTTGGCAACTAGTGCAAAACTTTCATCAAAGTCTATGCCTTCTTGTTGCGCATACCCTTTACAAACATGTCTTGCCTTGTTTCTAACCACATCTCCATTTTCATTCAGCTTATTTTTGAAAATCCATTTTGTCCCTATGACATTCTTATCTTTTGGTCTAGGAACCAACTCCCAAGTGTTATTCTTTTCAATCTGCTCAAGTTCTTCCTCCATGGCTTGATCCAAGCTTCATCTTTGCATGCCTCTCTTACATTCTGTGGTTCAGTGGAGGAGAGCAATGCTAGATAGCTTGAAGCTTCTGAAATGGTTCTCCTTGTTTGTACACCTGCCTCTTTCTGCCCCAAAATTTGAGATTCTGGATGATTCTTCTGAACGTATCTAGATGGAGTCTTTTCTTCTATCCTTATCTGTTCTTCTGGTGCATCATGGGTTTCTTCTTCATCATAAATCTGATTTGACGTTGATGGATAGTCTTCGCCATCTTCGAAGTCTTTAGATTTTACTTGCCTAGGAGTGTTCCCTTCTTCATCGACCACTACATCAATACTTTCAACAATTTTACCAAGTCTTTTATTGTAACACTTATTTGCCTTGTTGTGGGGAGTGTAGCCAAGTAGAATGCCTTCATCTACTCTAGGTTAAAACTTACCAAGATTTTCATTAGCCCTTTTAATGTCGCATTTGCTTCCAAAGATTTTGAAGTATTTTACTGCGGGAGTCTTACCATACCAAAGTTCATGAGGAGTCTGAGTGCTGTTTACCTGGACATTTGTCTTGTTGAGAATAGTAGCAGCGACAAATGCGGCTTCACCCCAGAAGGTTGCATGAGTTCCAAACTCATCAAGCATAGCACGAGCCATTTTTTGAATTGTTCTGTTCATCCTTTCCACTACTCCATTTTGCCGAGGAATCCTTGAAACAGAGAATTCCCTTCTTATTCCATGTTCTTCACAAAAATTGAAAAATTCATCTGAGGTAAATTCCCCTCCTCAATCAGATCTGAGACATTTGATTATGCAATCTGATTCGTTTTCAACCAAAGCTTTGAATGACTTGAACTTTTCGAAAGCTTCATCTTTATACTTCATGAGTCCTATCAAAAACATCCTTGAAAAGTCATCAATGCACAATATGAAGTACTCTTCTCCTTGAGGTGACCTCTTCCTAGTTGGACCACATATATTGGTGTGGACAAGTTCAAGTGGCCTGCTAGCTGATCCTTCCTTCTCAGGGAAATTAGTTCTGGTTTGCTTACCAAATTGACTTGATTTTCATATTGTATTGTCTAGAATTCTGATGTCAGGAAGATCACGAACCGCCTGATATTTGCATGCTTTCCTTATCTGAGAGAACCTTAGATGCCAAAATCTTCTGTGCCATAGCCAATGTTCATCATTCTTTCTTAGATAACATTGTTGTTGTCCTTCTTTGAATATGTATAAATTATTTGGAGTTCTTATACCTTTGATCACTATTTTTCCTATATCAAGCTCACGAACAAAACATCCATTTGATCGAAATATTACCTCAGTTCCTTGATCACACATTTGACTAACACTCAATAGATTATGCTTTAAGCCATCAACATACATAACATTTCCATCTTTGAACTTCTCTTTCAAATGAACAGAACCTTTACCTTTTATGAATGCTGGGGTGTCATTTCCAAATGAGACCTTCTTTTCTTTTTCTAAGGCACTATATGATTGAAGTTTTTCTTTATCACCTTTCATATGTTTTGATCAACCACTGTTAATGTACCATTGATTATCTTGTCCTTCCACATATAAGGCTATCCCACATCTTTCTGGTTGTGGTTCTTTCTTTCTCCATGTTTTGGGAGTTAATGAAGCTTGCTCCTTCTGAGTTGTTTGCCGAAACCTACTCCTGCATTCATAATCTTCATGACCGAAGTTGTTACAAATAGAACATTCTATTTCATTTTCAAGAGTAGAAAAGTTATTGTAGGTTCTTTTCATGATCCTAGTCATACTCCTTTGTTTTTGAGCTTCCCTAGTCATGATGGTCTTGTAGGCAACACATTGAGGAGCTTTGTGGCCAAAGTTATGACAAGAGAAACATTAGCCATTGAAGAAATTCCTGCGATTATCAAATCTATCAACCAAATGATTGTAGTTTCTATCCATTCTTGAGGCAAATTGAGAATGATTTACCTGTGGTTGGTTGAAGCTTTTGTTCATCCTTGAAGTAGATGGTCCCTGATTTACCTGGTGATCTGTATTATGCTTTTGCTGTCGATTGTCAACCTGTTCACTTCTCCTTGTTGTATCAAGATAAATTTTGGAGGTGGATGGCTTTTGAGCTTACTTTTGTGGTTGAGATGCTTCTTCGGAATATCCGAGGCCTGTCGTGATTAGAGGAGAACGCTGCACTTTGATAATCTCATCTAAAGTTTCAGATCCTTTAGAAAATCTAAGATTAAGGGCTTTTGTTTTCTCAATTTCTTTTCCAAGTCCCACAATTTCATGTTCTAACTCTTCATTGTGTTTATCTCTTTCAGCAAGTTGGAATGTCAGAGTATCTATAATCATATTCCTTTCCTCTAAACAAATTTTAAGTTTAGAAATTTCTTCATAAAGACCTTCTTCATCTATAGCATCCAAGAAATCATCATCTTCAAAGGCCATCAAAAGTCTATCATCATTACCTTGTTCATCTTCATCACTATTTGAAAGTCCATCACTATCTTCATGAGTATAATAGCTCTTCTTACTTACATTCTGTTTTCTGTTCCATCTAACTGGTTCCTTACCTTTGTCAAGTTTATCTTTATGAGGACACTTGGCAGCATAATGACAGACTCTTCCACAAGCAAAGCATTTGAAATGCAACTTACCTCTGAATCTTCCAGTTCCCCTTGGAGGTTCTTGACAAAATTTGATTCTTCCTCTTCTTCTAACATATGTTCTTACTCATAGTAATCTCCTTTTCCTGAAGCTTTGTATGCAACTTCTCTCTTGTCTGATGGTCCTCCTTTTCTCATTTCGTAAGCATATAGGATTCTGTGCAGCTGTGACATGGTAAGGCTCTGTAGATTCTGCTTTTCTTCTATGGCAGAAACTTTTGAATCAAACTTAGGAGACAAATATCTTAGAACCTTTTCAACCAAAACACCTTCTTTTATTTCTTCATCCAAGTTTTTCATACAATTTACAATCTCATCTATACATAGGAAATAACTAGCCACACTTTCATCATAATGCATTCTGAGACTTTTATATTGAATTCTAAGAGTTCATAATTTTGCTCGTTTTACTTGTTCATCTCCTTCATAGCTTAGAATGATCTTGTCCCATATTTCTTTTGCGCTTTTGAGATGCATAACTTTGAAGAATTCTAATTGAGATAGACTTCCTAATAGAGTATTGACAGCTTTTTTATTTGTTTCATACTCCTTCTTACCAACTGCATCCATAGGAGTTGCTGATGGAAATGTGTATCCTGTTTCCACAATATCCAAAACTTTTGTACCAAGAGATTGAAGATAGGCAGTGATTCTTACCTTCCAATAGACGAAGTTGCTTCCATAAAAAATCGGTGGCCTGATAGATGCTTCTCTGTCGTTGTTGCTCATGATGATAGATCTTCCTTCAAGCGATCAAGATTCTTTTGAAGGAACTGCTCTGATACCAATTGTTGGAAATAATAGTGGGGGGGGGGGGGTTGAATCAGTATTATCAAGACAATTCTTTTCAATTCTTCCGCAGATATGTATACGCTACTTTAGTTGAATAGACCCGCATATATACGCAACTTCAGTTAAGAAAAACAACGTATAACTTACAGACTTGTAATTTAATTATTCTTCAGATGTTGATTTTAAATTTTTGTGTTAGAACCATATAAACAAAAACCAGGAACAGGAAGTGCAGACAGTAACACACAAGAACACAAGATATAAGGTGGAAACCCAATGTTGGTGAAAACCACCTGCTGCGATTTGTCTCTGTCTTTTTCAATTAGAAAACTTCTTTTTACAATGATTCTGTATTGGTGCAGTTCTTTACTAGTACGCAGGCTGCAACCTATAGAGGGCTACAACTCTCTCTCGTTCTCCAAACTCTCATGGAAGGGAGCTACAACCCCCTTAGCTCTTGTACTAGCTGAGGTACTAGTACGCAGGCTGCTACCTACAAAAGGCTACAACCTTCTCTTTTCTTCCAGGGACCACATTTCATAAATTTTCAGGCTAGATCCATGAATAACATCAATCAAGTATATCTGTAATAATCAATCACCTTTGTAGAACCCAATATAGAATCAACCAAACACTTCTCAAAATTTTGTAACCAAAAAGCAGTAACAGTAACCAGACACCAATTCTGAACCCAAAACACTACAACAATAAACAGAAGCAGCTAAATCATATTTCATAAAACGTACGCTACCTCACTATGCAAAAAATTGCATGCATACGCATCTGTATCAATGTCAACCAGCGTATACGCTGTCTTATTTCGCTGAACCTGCATGTATACGCGCCTCTAATGTGCGGAACCTGCATACAGATCTATACAGGGCAATTTTCTCTTTTCAAGTATTCAGACATCAAATATACCCAGTTTATCAGATTTAAAGATCTAATCATGCGCCAAATACAACAGATCAAAACCATATAATAATACTACTATTTAAGCCTTAAGGTCTTGATTTATCAATAGAACTTATCCATCTTTTAGCGCTCAGGTTCCTTCTTGAATCAGATTCAGCAATGCACCATCAACCAATCACAGTGTTCCAAACCTTACTCCTCTTCAGATATTCAATCCTTCAATCAATTCCCTTGCCAAATGATCTCCTTCCCTTTTTATAGTCTTAGGCATTTCTTAACCATGGTCCAAAATCATTGAGAACCAATACTAGGGACCCAATATCAAGGTTCAACACTTCGTATGCAATACCAAGGACCAAAACCATAGGTTCAAAATATGTCGGACTAAATACCATGACCAAACATAAAATTTCTCACATGTATGCACTTTTCTCTGCATGAAAGTGTGTGCATATGTATACGCGCCTTTTGATCGGAGATCCCGCATATATACGCGACTTTGATAAGATGAACCTGCGTATATCTTATTTTCTTTCATTCTGAGAGCTTGAACTATGATCTGCCCTTTGAGTGAGTTGCCATCAAGGACAACACTTGTGCCATCGTGCCAAAACTGTGTCATAATTCCAACACCAATAGGATTCAAGTTGATGATGTCAACCATGGGGGAAGATTCACCATTTTTGGAGTAACAAAGTAAAAAGTTTAAAAAATAGTAAAATAATAAAACTGCTTTTTCAACTCATATTTTCAACTTATCTCCCTAATTTTTTACTTAAATTTCAAGCGAGAGTACTTGTTGGATGCAAAATTTGATTCATCACCTAAGGAATACCCATGTTGCATAGTTTCGATAGACCTTGCTACACAAAAAATGAGAAATAGATGAAAAAATGGATTGTAATCACATTTTTCATGTATTTATCATTTTTCATGTAGTAGTGTTCATGAAAAATATGAAACATGGGTACTCCTTGGATGAGGAACCAAATTTTGCATCCAACGAGTGTTTCTGCTCGAAATTTGAGTAAACGCATGGGGAGATAAGTTGAAAATACAAGTTGAAACAATAGCTTTTTTTTTTCCTCTAAAATTTGATGATGTAATCTAATCTTATTTTATTATTTCCACTATTATTTTATAATTTCCTTATGAGGCCCATTTTAGATCTCAAAATTCCCCTAATGTTGGGGGTGGAAAGTCGTGAACTTAGTGAGTTTGGTATCCAACATCGACCAAAGACTTGACCAAAATGTACTTAGGAACCTATTTTCCCAATCTAAGATAATGGATTATGGGATCCCAAAATGTACTCAAACTCATTCAAAGAAGAGCTTACCATTGGCTTCTACCATGATACTTTTCTTGCAGGCCTCCAGAATGGCAATATTAGAGAATCTATCGATGACCACGAAAACACAGTCATTGTCATGCTTAGTAGAAGGAATGCCCAACATGTAATCTATGGAGATGGATTCCCAAGGTCAACTAGGAGTAGGCAGAGGAGTATATAGGCCTTGCTTGTCGATGGTCAGTTTGGAAATGGCATAGGTAGTGCAAGATCTTATGTACTTCCCAACATCTTGTTGAAGGTTCAACTAATAAAAATACTTCTGTAGTATTGCCACTATTTTCTCTACCGTGAAATGTCCAACAACCCGATTGTAGTGTGCCTCCCAAATAACTTGGTACGCTCACTTGAAGGAACACATATTTATCCCAGGTGGCATAACAGTGCATCATGTATGTGAAACTTTGGAACTTGCTTACCTTCCAAGAGTGTTTGGTATGTGTTGCTAAATTCTATAACGCTCTTGTAAAGATGCAGCCACCCTGTAGTCTCGGGCCCACAAGATTCGAGCATTGTGGTCAACGCCATGACCGGTGGTTGGCTGAGGTAGTCTGTAAATTTTTTGGTGCTTCCCTTCTTGTGCTTAATGTTCAAATGCAACTATTGAAGGTATGTGGACCATTTCTTATGGTGATCGTTCTCCAACTTCCCTTATGTCTGTATGAACTGCAGGGGTCAGTGGTTTATGTGGATGACCGTTTCCTTCCCTAGAATGTAATGCTTCCATTGTCAGTGGGCTTGCATAATGGAATACATCCCTTTGTCATAGGTGGGATACTTTCGGACTGTGTCTAAAAGTGCCTCACTGTGATATGCCACTAGATGCCCCTGTTGAGTAAGAACCACACCAATAGCATAGTCGGAGGCATCTGTCTCAATCTCAAATGGTTGCTACAGGTCTGGTAATGTGAGCATTGGTGTAGAGCAGAAGCGATGCTTTAACATTGAAAACACATTTTGTTGGGATCCAGACCAAAATAACTTTACTTTTGATCCACCCTTGGTGACTTGACTTAAAGGCCAAGTGATATGAGAGAACCCCAACACGAACCTGCGATAGAAATTAGCAAGACCCAAAAAGTTGTGGAGCTCTATTAAAGTGGTTGGGATGGCCAATCCCAAATGACTTGTATCTTGGCTGGGTCCACATGCACACCCTTCTCATTAATGATGTACCCTAGATATTGAACCTAGATCATGCCAAAAGTGCATTTCTCCAAATTGGCACACAACTTGTGTTATCGCCGGGTTTGAAGAACATGTCAAATATGGTGAAGGTTCTCTTCCCAGCTCTCACTGAATATCAATATGTCATCTAAATACACCACCATGAATGCATTGGTGAAGGGTCAAAATATGTCGTCCACCAATCTCATGAAGGTTGTGGGGGCATTCGTCAACCTGAAAGACATGGCCAACCATTCAAAAAGGCCCTCCTTAGATTTGAAGTTAGTCTTCCACACATTGGAGGGTTCGATAGGAACTTAGTCATAACCAAAATTCAAGTCAATATTGCTGAAATATATGGCCCGCTTGAGTTGATCCAGAAGGTCATCAATCTGTGAGATTGGGTACCTATTCCAGATAGTGATCTTGTTCAGCGCCCGGTAGTCAATACAAAGTCTCTAGGTCCAGTCCTTCTTTGGTAGCAATACAATTAGGCTCCCACAGGGGGTTGAGCTTGGCCTAATGTTACCTTTCTGCAACGACTCCTAAATCTGCCTCTTGATCTCATTGTTCTCCAAAACAGATAGTCGATAGATCAGTCCATTGGGTAGCAGTGCGCCCGGGGTGAGATCAATGGATTACTTGACCTGGCAGTGCATAGGTACACTTGAAGGTGAGGTGGAAATGTCCCTATACTCCTCCATGACCTTGTTCATATGTTGTTGTTATGTGGAGGAGCCTTGTATCGAAGCTGCGGCCACAACCTTCTTCTTTCCCTGAGGGCGAATCATAAGGAAAACAACTTTCCTGTTTTGGGAAATGATCTTACTGCATTGCGTTATAATGATCAAGGAGATGGTGGTAGGTAGGGCTACCTTTGGTATCCTATACAACTTATCATCCAAAGTAATAATCACAAAGTAAGGTCTAGATTCATATATAGCATGTCACTTCCACAAGTATGGTTGTCATAATAATACATCACAAACTTCAAGAGCAACATCACACAATACCTCATCCTTGAAGGGCTTCATGTTAAAGGGAAGGTGGCATGACTAGTTGACACAAATATATCATCCTTGGTGAAGCCACCTAATGGTGTATGACTATGGATGTGTTGTAGTCAGTAGGCCCAGCTGCTTCATGATCTCTGCTAAAATGAGTTTTTTTTGGCTCTCATTGTCAACAATGAACTGTAGTTGAGAACCCTTCACCCACATTTAAGAGTGGAAGAGGCATTCTCCCTCTTCTGGATCCTTAGGCTCATTCTTTTGGATCTTAGTGGTGGCCATGATGGCACTGGGCTCCACGTCAATGGTATTCTTCCCTTTATTGTTCTCCTTGTTAGGTTCTAACTCAGAGTCAGAACATGCATCTGATTTGGAAGCCTTCAGCTCAGCCACCATTGACTACTTGGCTTGGCACTCACTCGTGTTGTGAGTGGAGCTCTTATGGAACTCACACCATTTTCCCATGTCCTTCTTTGTCTTTGTGGTGTTTTTCTTTTCTTGTGGCTATGACGGGTTTTCCTGGGTCACCCTGCCTTGTCTTTCTCCTTTTCTCTATGGTATGGGGGTAACTTTTCCTTGCTTTAGATTCACAGATCCAAAGTCTCATTTTTTTTGTTTAAACTTCTGCTCAATCTTAATAGTGTATCGGTACATCGTGTCGAGCAAGGAGATGTCCAGCGAATCCATCTCATCCTGGATGTTATTGTGTAGACTGTAAGGGTACTTGAGTGTGAAAGTCCTTTCAGAATCTTTGATACCCAACTTCATGCGAAGGGTATGGAAAAAATTTGTAAACTCTGACACATCTTGGTCCCTTCCCTACGGTAGTGTGGTCCACTTTATGTATTTAACTTCATAGCTCTCGATAGGGTAGTATTGTTCCTTGATGGAGTCTCAGAAATAATTCCAAGTGGGTGCGACCGAAAACAATGAGGATTCCCTCTCATCCTTTTGTTCACAGTAGGTTTCCCACCAGTCATTGACATGTGGGGCGGCTTTGAAAAGTGAAAAAATATTTTTTTCCTGATTGGAAAAGTCATGAACTGAAAAATACCCTTCCAACAGATTTAACCATTTATCTATGACAACTGCATCTATCGGGCCCTCAAATATGGGAATATCAAAATTAACTTGTACCTTAAAATGAGTGCTGCATCCAGAGTGGCTACAAGATGAAGATGCATCACCTGTGGGTAGCCATCAAAGGATCTAGGAAACTTTATGCATCATTGCATTTCTTTGTCGCTTGAGGGCTTCCTCGAGTAGTATTTTTAAAGGATCTCCTGCCCCCTCGTCTTTCTCTTCTTTCACAATGGGAGGTAATTAGGTTTTGTGAGGTTGGTCTTGCAAGGTTCAATTAGATCAAGACCTAACTCCTTATACCCTAACCTCATTAGGGAAATGAAAATAAATATAGAGAAAGAGCATACTACTCTGATACCACTAATCCGGACTTATGCAGGAATGCAAAAAAATAAAGAAATACCCATATACATAGAAATGCAACAGAAATAAAACTTCATTTCATTAATATCAAAGAAATGAGATACTCTTACATATAGAAATAAAAATGAACTAGCTCGGGTGATGGTAGCTTATCTTTGAGAAGAGATGTGGCGGCTACATGCCTCTGAACTATGTTACAATGAGGCTCAAAGGCTTGTTTATTATTGAAAAGCAATGGAAAAACCTAAGCATCCGAAAACCTTTTCCTAGGAGATGAATCGGCAAAAATGTGGGTCCTGTTTGGGTAAATTGGTACATCAACTTCTCAAGGTTGTAACCTTGGCATATGATGTTTGTTTGGCTATAATAATACCTCGATTCTAAGATCTCAAAGAGTCGAAGAGAAGGCTGAAAAAAAAACAATTTAGCTAGCTTCAGACTTTTTCGATATCTCCGTTTTCCCTAAAAATGTCGTTTAGGGCCTCAAAATGGCTTCAAAAGTTCAGGACCTGAAAAACTACCAAAAATAGTAAACTGTGCTAAGGAAACTGAAAAAATGAAAGAGACAGTGTTAGGGGTCCAAGTGGAATAGGCAGGTGGCCATCGATATCCACCTAGATCATATTGGGCCAACATATGAACTTTGGGACACATATTATATCCTCTTTAATACTATGTTGTAAAATGCATATTGCCACTCTCCATAAAACACATAGTAAAAATAAAAATAAATAATATTAATTAGTTGAAATTAAAATAAAACTAAACATGAAAATGAATTGGCTAAAAATAAAATTCAAAACTTTTAAATTATATCATCATCATAATTGTTGTCATCTTATTGTCATTCTATATAAAGGGTAGGTTATTGTTATCATAATATGATACCAATATCTTCCACATCCTTTCCTCCTCTTCCTACACTAGTCCAAACCCCTTTAAATCAAAATATGGAACTTCTCACAAAAGAAGTTTCATTTGTTTCATTCTCCTTTGATGGGAACTTGATACTAAGAAACACTTTGTTATTCATAACTTATTTACCTTGCATATCTTTACCAATATAGAATACATAAAGAAGATGTTTCCCTAAAGTTTAGAGATAACATCATTGATTTGATCACTTATTCCTTAACCATCTATCTCTTTAATCAAATTTAACCTTTCCTTGGTCACAACTCATTTATTGTAGATTCCTCACATTTCATAAATAAACTCCACAACCTCCTAAATGACTGGAACTTATACATGAGCTTCAATATTATGCCTATACTCATTAAAATATTAGTTATTGGAACCTTAGACATCATGCCAAATCTAGTGAATCTTGTCACCATCATCCTTGTTATAATTTTCCTAGAGTTGAACCTTTTAATTTTTAAGCATAGATTTTATGAACAAACTAAAGTCAATGTGTTGGGTAAATCTCATATCCCCTTATTACTATTACTTATATATAATATTCTAGAACAAAATCCCATGATAGATTCCTTTGCAAACCCAATAGTAGGTATAGATTCATGGAAGATACTTTTGTGATGCAGGAGCATTCAAAACAAGAGAAAATCATTGTATTTTAGTAGACATAGGGTGGTCATGTGTTTTAAGGAATTTGGATTCCTAAGTATTGAATTAATGTAATATTTAGGCTTTTGAGTGAGTAGGATAGGAACTAATTAGATAATGTGGGATATTTTGTAAATGCTCTCGAATGAAGGAGAACATGAGTGGTTAATAATGAGAAGAGAGTTGGAAGTCAATTATAACTCTTAAGGTAGTTTCATGATTCAAGGAACTAGAGAGGATTCCTAGGGATTAACTGGAGTTAGAAGTGGACATAGAGGAAATTTAGGAGTTAGTTCAATAGATTAAGGATTGGAACTAGAATTAGTTCAATAGAACCTTTCTGGTATAAATCTAAGCCTACGGGCAGAGTGTAGGTAGAGGCCACTGATATTGAAGATTAGGCCTGAGAGACAGAGGGTCTCGATATGTAATCAGTTGTTTATATTTATATATACAAGGTTTATTCCATAACTGTATAGATGTGTGAAATGAATATTGAATGATTTTATTACGTGAAAGTTGTGTATTCTGTAACAGAGGTTGCATGTAGAGTTTTGTAGAACTATGCAGAGGAGAAGAATGATTCGGAGGAATCATAATGGATCATCGAATCCAATTGAAGGATCAGAGTGAAGCTCTGGAGAGGTAGTGAAGTGAGTTCGTGGAGTTAAGCTCAGAGAAAGTTGAGAAGCAGAAGAGTGGAAGGTCGAACCCTGAAGAAAAACCCGAAACCACAAACATTGAAGAAATGATGTAAAGTCAAAGTGAGGAGATAGATGAAGAGTGAATGCATAGGAACTGTTGGATTTTGGAGACCAATGGATGAGGTCGAAGAAAATGAGCGGCCAAGATTAAATCGAATAGGATTGAGTTAATGAATGAATGGTGGATATTGACTGGAAGCGTTGGCAGAAGAAGAATATGGAGGAGTCGTCGCAGTAGTCGATGGTTGAAGATCTATGATCATCAGGTGCAAACAAGTCTGAACATTAACCAAGAAGAAATGTGGGTTTATAAGTGGAAGTGGTATTTCGGGCGAGGTAGAAACCATAAGTGGTAAAAAGGAGTAGTCACCCAATTCCACTAACTGAGTGACACATAGCTGCAAAGGAGAGAGAGAAAACTGCTTTTTTGGGTAGGTATTCTTCGTGCTTGTTGTCTACCCGAAATCAATGTCAACCATCGGATCAAGTGTGATAGATCAACTATGGAGGATTGTCGTCTAAGTTGTGCATTCAAAGTCCTTGTAAACCGTTGGATCAAAAGGAGGTGATCAATGGTGGAGATTGGGTCGATCGGAGATCAGAGAATGGAGAGCACGGTGGGAAGGAGATGCTTTTGATGTGCGGACCCAACGATTTATGAACATGGGTTCATTTTTTTGAAGTCCGGCAAAGGCTGTGGATTGGCAGAAAAGGTAAGTTTATGAATGTTTAAGTGTATTTCTATTGTAAAATAATTATAATAGAAATAAAGCGCTGAGAGAGGGTTTTGTGGCTATGTCCGATATAACAAAGCAAAGTGTAGAGTTTCATTATATGGTGCTTAAGGTTAAACTAAGGCTTATGATGGTGAATGTGTCTCAATAGAAAGGAAAGGATGGATTAAGGGTTATACTTGGTTAGTTTATAAATTATTCTGCAGAGATTAAGAAAGGGGCCTTAACATATTCTAAATGAAGATTTGACTCCTTAGAGAGTTAAAATTCCTGGGACAAATGTGCTTATTCATTTGACATGCATATTGTGGGTGTACGTGGGCGTAACCTTGCATCATTTTGGTATCAGAGAAGAATTGTAATTGAAACAATCGGTGTTAAAATAGAGAAAAGAAATTCTATGTGAAAGAATTGAGAACAAAGTTATGTTTTAAGATGTTTATGCAGACAAGGAAGGATCAGATTCTAATCTGACAGAAAGTAGGCACACAGAGGTGATGTGTAGAAGAAGTTGTAGATACAAGAAACAGAGGACAATCCATTCAAGGTACATGTCGAATGGTGGAACAAGATCATGTAGAGATATTAAAGGTGAGGTGATATGTTCTGTTTTGATTTGATTGGAGAATGTGTGTTTGTACATTGATGCAAAGATAACAACAATAGAAGGTGAGAAGGTTGCAACATCTAGAGCAAGGAGTGCTTGAATTGGTTCCAGAGGAAAGAACTAGAGAAATGCTAAGAGATTGAGCTCAGAAGAGAGAAGCTTGGTAAAGCATATGTAGCAAGAAGGATACTTGTTACTGCAGAGGTAGTGTTGCAGCTCACAAAGGAAATTCCACAAAGGATGTGGGTAGAATTGGTAAGGGATGAAAAAGCTGGTAAGACTTTCTAAGTGAAGGAAGAGGTGGTCAGAACCAAGTATTTCATTGTGATTGAAATACAAGAGGACAGTTATGTTCTTAAGAAGTGCAGAAGAGTTGAAGCCTAGAAGGAGCAGAGAGAAATGGTAAAAGGAGGTTCCGGAGATAGAGAACCAAGGACTTGCCAAAAGACCAAGTACAGAGGATAGCTTGGTGAGGTAAGAGGTAGCAAGGAGGACTTGTTGTTGCAGAGGCTTTAATGCAGCTCATAGTAAGTGAGTAAGGAGCTCATGAAGATAGAGAAGAAGAAGATGGCTACTGACAATCTTAGCAGAGGTTCTCAGGAATACTACAACAGAAGAAAGATTAAGGAAGAGGATGCCAAGGCAAATGGCAAGAGGATGAGTCAAGAGAAAAATGACAAGAAAATTGCAGAGTTAAAATAACAACTCGATGCATTAAGGATAATACTTGAGGAAAGCCAGAGAATAGGTTGGGTCTTGAGGAAGAAGCTAGTGAAGTGGCATACATTGTAGAGAAGGCTACAATAGAGGCAAGTGAAGTGGCTGATGGAAAAACTCAAAGAAGCTGAGATGGAAATGGAAATGGAAGTTTCTATTTGTGAAGCAGAACAGGGTGAATGTCTCAGTGAAGATGAAGAATTGAAGACTAAAACTTCAAGTGAGACAAAAAGGTTACATGATTTTAAATATGACAATTTGTGTATATTTACAGGTGAAACATGTAAATAAGGACAATTTGCTAATATTGTCATAAAGGAGGAAGAAGACAAGCATAATCTAAATTTTGTTCTGAAAGAAGATGAGATAGATAGGTCTCATATATAGTTGGGAAAGATATCAAGAAACCAAGTGAAGGGCTTGAGGAGATTGAAGAGGAGACCATCAAAGAATTTTTGAGTCATAAAGAGAATTTGGAATGGCAAGGAGATATGATGGCTGAAACATCAAGTGGGATCACATGGTCTTATGTTTTTAAGACTAATAGTTTGTTTGTGGATGTAGAACAAATGTAGGAGAATATCAATGAAGATGGCGAGACAAGGATAGCTATTGGAGAAGGTAAACAACAAGATATTAAAGGAAAACTTGAAGAAGAGACTATGATAGCTAAAAACATAGTAAAGGATCATCAATTCACCATGATGATAGGCACAGTGGAAATAACCTTGGAAGATGTTGAGACAATTAGTACAAAATAAGGACATCTACTAAAAGACATTAAGAAGGAAGAAACCTATGCAAAGGATTTAACCTTGGGAGAAAGGACATCTGATGATTGGTCAATAACAAAGGAGGGTTTTGCAAAGGATAAGCAATCTTTTGAAGCTGTCAAAAGTATGGAAAAGTATCTTTCAGAAGATGAATACTCTGGAGTAAAGGATAAGGGAGAATATCTCTTGAATGAGGAAGGAAGTGACTTATTGCAGTAGAAAGAACTTAGTAATGAAACTATTACCACACAATTACGATTTCTTGTGGGAAAAATATATGAAGTTCAGTTTGAAGAACTGATATGTGAAACAACATTTGAAACTATTGAGACTTGTAATTTTCAAACTGACAATTCTTTTATAAATGCAGGGATTATAAGTGATGATGAAGTACTTGAAAAGTGTGACAAAGAAATTGCATTGCTGGAGTATTTTCTAGGAAATTCAGAGTATGACAGTGTGATTGCAGAGGAAGAAGTTCACTACAGTGAACAAGGATAGAAAGACATCATTAGAGCAGATGGTGTGGAGGAGAGACTAGTTGACAGTCTCATGAATTCTTTTGAGAATTCAAAATAGCATACTAATGTGTTGACAGAGGAGAAAGAAATAGAGCAGCAAACTGAATTGTTGCCAAAGGAAGATAAGGCACTATAGCCATGTGTTTTTTATTTTAACAAGTGTTTTGTGAGTGGAGGTTTAGTTGCAGATGTTGGAGGAAATTTGGCACAGATGAGGAGCCAAATAAAGATGAAAGAAGAAGATTTTGTGGAAGAATTTAATCCATGGAACAGAGATGCTCAATTACTGGAGAGAATGTTGGAAAGTCATGATTCAGTGCAGACATAAATAATCATGAAAGAGAGTAGGGATGAAAGGGAGGCAATAAGTGTAGGAGTCAAAGAAAAAGTTGGAGCAAGAGCAAGAGCAATGTCTACAATGGTAGAAAGAGCAAAAGTAAAAGAAAAAGTAAACCAAAAAATACAAAGTGGGAGTGACCTACAACAGTTTGAAGAGTTAGTGGACAACAGCAAAAACCTGAAGCAAAGAGAAAGAGGAAGAAGTAAGAGGCAAAATATGGACCGGTCCAATGATGAACTGGAGACAGAGATTGAAGAATTATGGCAGTTGATGATGAAACAGTCCATGTGGAGGAAATTGATACCAGAAGGAAGCATGATCAATCAGAACTTGAACCTGATCAACAAGGAGAGGAAGATGAAACAAAATACTGCAGACACACAACAACAACAAAGGTGCAAGACATTTGGGTAGCTACAAACTAATGTTTAGGATCCTGGAGGTTTTCTATCAACTTATGAAGACACATGATGAGGAGGTCATGAATATTTTCTACTTTGGGAGTCTGATGCAAGAGCATTCAACCCAAGAGAAAATCATTGTATTTTAGTAGACATAGGGGGGTCATGTGTTTTAATGAAGTTGGATTCCTAGGTGTTGAATTAATGTAATATTTAGGCTTTTGAGTAAGTAGGATAGGAATTAATTATATAATGTGAGATATTTTGTAAATGCTCTCGAATGAAGGAGAACAAGAGTGGTTAATAATGGCAAGAGAGTTGGAAGTCAATTATAACTCTTAAGGTAGTTTCATGATTCGAGGAACTAGAAAGGATTCTTAGGGATTAACTGGAGTTAGAAGTGGACATAGAGGACAATTAGGAGTTAGTTTAGTAGAGTAAGGATTGGAACCAGAATTAGTTCAATAGAAACTTTCTGGTATAAATGTAAGCCTATGGGCAGAGTGAAGGAAGAGGCCACTAATATTGAAGACTAGGCTTGAGAGATAAAGGGTGTCGATATTTAATCAGTTGTTTATATTTATATTACAAGGTTTATTCCAGAATTGTATAGATATGTGAAATGAATATTGAATGATTGAATTACATGAAAGTTGTGTATTCTGTAACAAAGGTTGCAGGCAGAGTTCTGTAGAACTATGCAGTGGAGAAGAATGATTAGAAGGAGTCATAATGGATCATTGAATCCAATTGAAGGATCAGAGTGAAGCTCTAGAGAGGTAGTGAAGTGAAAATTTGTGGAGTTAAGCTCAGAGAAAGTTGAGCAGCAGAAGAGTGGAAGGTCAAACCCTGAAGAAAAACTTGAAACCATAAAACATTGAAGAAATGACGAAAAGTCAAAGTGAGGAGATAGATGAAGAGTGAACGAACAGGAACCGTTGGATCTTAGATATCAATGGATGAGGTCGAAGGAAATGAGAAGCCAAGATTAAATCAAATAGGATTGAGTTAAGGAATGAACAGTGGAGATCGTTGGCAGAAGAAGAATCTGGAGGAACCGTCACAGCCATCGATGGTTGAAGATCTACGATCATCGGGCACGAACAAGTCTGAACGTTAACCAAGAAGAAAGGAGGTTTATAAGTGGAAGTGGTATTTTAGAAACGATAAGTGGTAAAAAGGAGTGGTCACCCCATTCCATTAACCGAGCGACATGTAGCAGCAAAGGAGAGAGAGAAAACCGCTTTTTCGAGCGGGTATTCTTTGTGCTTGTTGTCTACCCAAAATCAATGTCAATCATAGGATCAAGTGTGATAGATCAATGGTGGAGGATTGTCATGCAAGTTGTGCATCTAAAGTCCTTGTAAACCGTTGGATCAAAAGGAGGTGATCAACAGTGGAGATCAGGTCGATTGGAGATCAAAGAATGGGGAGCACAGTGGGAAGGAGATGTTTTTGATGTGTGGACCCAATGATTTATGAACGCGGGTTCATTCTTTTTGAAGTTCGGCAAGGGCTGTGGATTGACGGAAAAGGTAAGTTTATGAATGTTTATGTGTATTTCTATTATAAAATAATTATAATAGAAATAAAGCGTCAAGGGAGGGTTTTGTGGGTAAGTCCGATATAACAAAGCAAAGTGTGGAGTTTGATTATATGGGGCTTAAGGTTTAAACTAAGGTTTATGAGGGTGAATGAGTCCCGATAGAAAGGAAAGGATGGATTAAGGGTTAGATTTGGTTAGTCTATAAATTATTCTACAAAGATTAAGAAAGGGGCCTTAACCATATTCTAAATGAAAATTTGACTCCTTAGGGAGTTAAAATTCCTGGGACAAATGTGCTTATGCATTTGACATGCATACTGTGGGTGTAAGCAGGGGTAACCCTGCGTCATTTTGTTATATGGCCTCATGGCCTTTTTTCCCTTCATCCTTTTTTATCATCTTAATTATGTCTCCCATTATATCTAGTTTACTAGGGAGATCCAACCTAACAATTCCTAGCTTCCTTATCATTTTTTGTTTTTTTAGTACCAAAAGGTCAAATAAATCCCTTTCCCACTAAGTTTATGGGAGGAAAATCCATGCTAATAGATATTAACATGTTCATTTCCACCCCACTTTTCTAAAGAATTTTTTTCCCAAAAATCCTTAGTTGCATGATATTTACGAACATCATATTCTTACCATCTTTCTTAAGATAACCCCCACCTTAAGAAAACTCATTAAGGTGTTTTTATTGGTACAACAACCCCCAATTTGTGTATATCAATTTATAAACAGTGTGGACGCTAATTAAATTTTAATCATATTATTGCTTAATGGGAATAGTTCAATTTTATTATGTTTCCATTACTATTTTATTTTATTATTATTTTAATTTTAAGTTAATAAATTCTATTTTAAAATAGTCTATCAATGATTGCGTTGAAGTATTTTTCAACTTTTGTTTGAAATCGGGTAAACATCATTTAATGACCATTTTGAGTTTATTAGTGTCAGGGTTTGCACAACTTTGTTATAAATGAGTCGATACTCTTTAGTCTTGAAAATCCAAAATCCCACAACATTTCAATCTTCGGGCATGAGATCGAAAACCATTCGACACTCCACACCTTTTCAATTTTTGTTAGCATCAAATGGGTTTTAATGAACCTAAAATGATAAACTCATGATATCCATACTCCCTAGACCCAATAGTCAATATGTCAGTTGACAAGAACCTTCGGATTGTTAATGGTCTTTTCAAGATCAATTAGTATCATGACAAAATAATACAAGTGCATATTACATCTCTCCCATATTCCTGATAACCAAAATCCCACAAGAATGTCAATTAATAGAGTGGATTATACTATTAGTTAAAAACCGTTCACGATCTATCAACATCAAGTGAATATAACATGAGACAATATTATGTGATTCCTGACCTCCCAAAATCCAAAGCTAATGAAACCATTATAAAAAAAGTGAGAAAATATATGTCAACTAACATTTTTTGAGTTTGATCATTTTTTGGATTTTGGGTCTGATACCTCACACTTGACCTCTCGACAACTAGAAGCCAAGAAAGGGACACTTAACAAAGTAGATAAATTTTTGTTTCTTAATACTTTTTTGGCTTTTGTTAGTTTATAGAGTTGCATAAAAAAAATCCAGTATCACTGAAAGTTGAGGCTTGGCATCTTTATAAGCTTTATAATCTAAATATAGGTTTCGCACAAAATTCTAAATGTGGAGAAGAATTTTCATGTCTACATTAATTGAATAAATATTTTAAATTCGATTTATAGATTGGGAATTTAAAACACTAATACGCTTTGTAAAATGCAATAATCCCCATAACACAACATTTAAACAACATTTCACTTCAATTAAATGTCACTCATATATCCATGACCATTCTTGTTTTGACATTATATTTCAAGGAGCCAGAGGTTTTAAAGAATTACTAAATATATTCAAGGAGATTGAGGATCTTGCAAAAGAATGTATATTTGTTTGTTTTAGATCAAACAAAAAGAATGCATTTTTTAAGAAAAAAGATCTAAATACAACGTTAGGGTCCGCGTTTTGCTACTATACAGGTAGAGTTAGGATCATTTAGGATACTATATCCTCAAGTCAACATACAATAAGTAAAATTATAGAAGAACAACATGATGAAGAGGAATATAAATAATCAAAGAAAGAACAAGATATGAAAGAAAAGGAAAAGGAAGAACAATTTAGGAAAGAAAAATAAGAGTCAAAAAACACATAAGTGTTAAAGGAATAGAAACCAAAATAGGAATAAGAATGGAATAAAGAGGATCAATTTAGGAAAGAGGAGGAATTAATAACAACTCTTAAGAGAAGAGTAGTTAAAAGAATGGGAATTTAAGAGAAAAGAATGATTAAAAAGAAAAGAGAAACTGCAAAAAAGAAGAACAACTAAGATAGAAAAAAAGAAGAGCATGACAAATATATAGAAAAAGATTAGTTGAAAAAGTAACAATATTAGAGGCATAAGAAATTAGAGGATAAAATGAAAGAACACTATTGAAGCGAAGAAACCAAATATGGAAGTGATAACATAGGTCATGATATGACTCAACAAACTCCTAAAATAGGTGGCATAGGAGAAAATGCTCAACGTATTGGACTTAGAGTGTCCATAACAATAATCTCATTTGCCATAATTGATACTATTCATATTAGTTCAATTCTTGGTAAAGTTCATCTACACCCATGGATTTAGATACCCTATTACCTATGGAAGACACAATCATCCCACTATGTATTTATGTTTCCCACACAAAAAAACGAGTATTGTCAAAGGCAAAGGGAGGAAATGAAAAGTAGAGAAATTTGATTTTTTTCCCTAGGACCCATCTATAATATGTAATTCCCTTCATTTGAATATTAATTATTTTCTGAAAGAAATAATAGATGGATAGGGGACATTCATAGATGTGAACAATTGGTTTGTTAATGAATTATTAACAACATGGTTGAAGGAAGGGAGAGAACAAGTTATTTCATTACAAGAGAAATTCAGGAATGAAGAAATGTAATTGGAAAAATAACACAATGAACAATTTTGTCAACTATTATACAAATATGATGTTGTAGTTCTTCTGATTCAACAAAATTAGGCTAAAAATTGCAATCTGTAAAGAGAATTTTAAGTAGATACAAGAAAGGTAAATCATAGAGATTTCTATGTATAAAAGAAAACTTTCCACTCTTAGAACATAGGTCAAAGAATTTAAAGCCAAATAAGGAAATTTTGATTTCCTAAATATTGAAGCATTATTAATTCACAATAAATTATTTAGTTTGCGGGAACAATTTTATAAAAAGTTGAATAAAATTGAGTTATTAGTTGATAGGCTCACTGAATACTACGACCAAGTAAAGGCTTATATTATTCAACAAAAATGTTCATATGCTTCTTTTGATAATATAAAAGTGTTGTAACAAAGAAATATGTATTTTCTTGAACATATGCCTAAGCCAAAAAATGAAGAACAACTTCATTATCAAGTCCCTCTGGATGCATGGCTAGGTAATTGTGAGCTTACATAGGAAATCATAATAGGGACTAACACTCAATGCACAAAAGTTTGGGATGGAGAAGTTGGCATTATCAAATTATTTGAAATACCAACTATACAATTTCTTGTTCAAATAGTTCCACCCAAAACTATCATGTAAAGAGACCAACAACTAGGACAACAACTTAATTGAGGACCTAATTTCTAGGCCTGAGCAATGTTAAAACTCTATCACTTCCTACATGACCAAAATCAAAGAAAGCCATCTCAGAATATCCACTCTATTATACATATTTCAAAGTAGCATGGAACTCCCATGGTCTGTCTTCATCACTCATTTACATGACATTGTAGCAATGCCACACTCTTAACTTGAAGAAAAGGAAAAGGAAAGCAATCAAGAATCATCTAAAACCAAGGAAGATGTGTCTAACTAGCGTATTTTCCTTTTATTTTATTTTCTATTTTTAGATGTGAGTTAGAAAGAAATGGGAATTTCTCCTTCTTTTAATATGCAGATATTGTATATAGAATCTTTCTACAAAGTGAAAGGGTTGAAATTTTTTGTAAAGGGGACTAGATAATTTTGTCAACCTTGAATACAATTTAGAGAAGACCAAGATTTTATTGAATCAATACCTGTGTGAATGGATGTTTATATTAGCATCATTTTGTGATTTGTTTGGATTATTCATTTATTATAATTTTATAAGAAATTTATTTTCATGAATTAGTTCTGATTCATTAATAACTGCATAAGTAGAATATAAATTGACATATCTCATGTCTAAATAATTCCTTATGTACTGGTAGATGGTGTTTGTGTTCTTAATTATTGTTGAAGTAAATGAATTTGTTTTTCAATATCTAATGATCAATATTTCTACTTATATCTTATTTTCAAATTATGTTTATGCTCATGGCTGAGATAAATAGATAACATATTTATTTATTTTATGATCTAGATTTAAACAGGAACGAAACTAACTACAGAGATAACCATAAAAACAGAGTTGCAGCGGAAATAATACTTCATTTCATTAATGTAAAATATTGAAATATGCTTACAAACAGAAATGGAAATAAACTAGCTAGGGCGATGGTAGCTTATCTCTGAGAAGAGATGTGGTGGCTACATGCCTCTGAATTGTGTTATAATGAGGTTCGAAGGCCTATTTATTGTTGAGAAATAATGGAAAACCCTAAAAATCCAAAAACATAACCCTAGAAAATGAAATGCCAAATTGTGGGCCCCATTTGGGTAAATTGGTACATCAACTTCCCGAGGTCGTAACTTTGGCATACAATCTCCATTTGAGGCACACAATATCTCGTTAGAAAGATCTACCCAAGAACTACAACTTTAGGAGGAGAAACATCGGTCCAAAGACTCATGTTTCTCCTAGTGTTCCCAAAAAGACGTCGTTTAGGGCCTCAAAACAGCTCCGGAAGTTCAGGACCCGAAAAATTGCCAAAAATAGTAAACTGTGCTACAATCAAGGAAACTGAAAAGTTGAAAGAAATAATGGTGGGGGTCCAAGTGGACTTGGTGGATGGCCACCAATATCCACCTGGATCATTCCTCCCCCCTTAGGAAGCAATGGTCCGCATTGTGTTGAGTTCCTCCATGAGATGAGAAAACTTCTGCTAAACTTGGTCCTTGGTGAGCCGCTTGCCCTGGTGAAGGTGTTGGCCTGTGTTGATGACTCGATACAGTTGGATATTTTACTGGTGAGTGTGCTTGATATATGTGTCCATGATCCAATCAGTTTCATCTTGTTCCATGCAATCTGGATTTAACTCTCTGGGTGTGAGTTGTTCTGCAATGTCGGATGTGTCTAGTAATGGTGCAAAGTATGGCCGAAGGCGGTCCACATTGAACACTTGGTGCAGGCCAAGGAAAGGGGGAATGTTGAGCTCAAATGCATTGTCTCCCATAGCCTTGTTAATGGTTTAAGGACCATATTGGAGTGGTCTGCGTTTCCGATAGGCTCCAGTAAGGTGTTCCTTTTGCAAATGCAACCAGACTTGTTTCCCACCTAAAACTTGTGTGGCACTTGATGTTGGTCATGTCGCTACTTGTACTTGGCATTTGATTTCTCCATAATGGCATGGACCTACTGGCGAATATGTTGGATGTGCTCAATGAAGTTGTTTGCCTTATCTGTTTCGGACTGGACATGAGTTGAATCTACGTGAGTAGCTGCAAATGGCATGGCCACATCAATGGGACATAGTAGATGGAATACCAAGCCCACCGAAAAAGGGTTGTGGCCAGTCGAGCTGTGGAGAGCCCGTTTGTAGCTGTGCTGAACATACAGGAGGCTCTTGTCCCATGTCTGTGGATGCTTCAAGTTGTACAGGCACATAATCTGTACGATCATCCTGTTGACAACCTCTGTCTAACCATTAGTTTGATGATGGAAGGTTGTGGACATAGTGAGTTTAGTGTCCGGCATGGACCAGAAACTCGACCAAAATGTACTGAGGAGCCTACTATCCCGATTTGAGATGATAGATTGTGGGATCCGTAACCACACTCGTTCAAAGAAGAGTTGAGCAGTGGACTCTGCTGTGATATTCTTCTTTCAGGCCCCCATAATGGCCATATTCGAGAACATGTTGACGACCAAGAAAACACAGTCATTTCCATGCTTAGTGGAAGGAAGGCCAGACATGTAATCCATGGAGATGGATTCCCAGGGTCGAATAGGGGTAGGAAATGGGGTATAGAGGCCTTGCTTCTTGATGGTTGATTTGGCAATGGTGCAGGCAGTGTATGATATGATGTACTTCCTGACATTCTGTTGAAGATTTGGCCAATAGAAATACTTCTGCAATACTACCACCATTTTTGCGACCTCAAAATGTCCAGTAGCCTGACTATAGTGTGCTTCCCAAATCATCTTGGTACGCTCACTTGAAGGAACACAAAGGTGACCCAGGTGGCATAACACGACATCCTGGAGGCGAAAATTTGTAACATGCTGACCCTCCAAGAGTGTTTGGTATGTGTCATCGAATTCTAGGTTGCTTTTGTAGAGAAGTGGCCAATCAGAAGTCTTGTGCCCACAAGAGTTGAGAACGGTGGTTATTGCCATGATCAGTGGTCGATTGAGGAAATCTGCAACATTATTGGTGCTACCTTTCTTATACTTGATATTCAAATGAAACTGTTGCAGGTATGTGGACCACTTATGATGGCGGTCATTCTGCAATTTCCCTTGGGTTTGTATGAACTGCAGGGGTTGGTGGTCTGTGTGGATGACTTCTTCCTTCCCCAAAATGTAATGCTTCCATTGTCAGCATGCCTGCACAATGGAATACATCTCTTTTTCATAAGTTGGATACTTCCTGACTGTGTCTGGAAGTGTCTCACTGTGATATGCCACTGGATGCCTATGTTGAGTGAGGACTACCCAATAGCATAGTCAAAGGCATATGTATTGACCTCAAATGGTTGTGTAAGTCTGGTAATGTGAGGACTGTCGAGTAGAGCGATATTTTAACTCTGTGAATGCATTCTATTGAGGTTTAGACCAAAAAGTATTTTTCGTTCACTCCTTCCTTGGTGACTTGACTCAAGGGCCAAGTGATATGAGAAAATCCCAATATGAACAT
Source organism: Pinus taeda (assembly GCA_000404065.3). Lineage (NCBI taxonomy): Eukaryota > Viridiplantae > Streptophyta > Pinopsida > Pinales > Pinaceae > Pinus > Pinus taeda. Next base: position 196,076 of record APFE030048031.1, read on the forward strand.
GCGATAGAAGTTGGCAAGACCTAGAAAGCTACGGAGCTCTGTCAGAGTGGTTGGAGATGGCCAATCCCGAATGAATTGGATCTTGTCTAGATCCACATGCACCCCCTCTTCATCAATAATGTATCCTAGATAATGAACCTGGGTCATGCAAAAAGTGCATTTCTCCAAATTGGTACATAACTTGTGCTACCGCAGTGTTTGGAGAACCTATCGGATGAGGTGGAGGTGCTCTTCCCAACTCTGGCTTAATATCAGTATGTCATCCAAGTATACCACTACAAATGTTTTGGTGAATGGCCGCAAGATGTCACCCATTAGCCTCATGAAGTTTGCAGGAGAATCCTTCAATCCGAAAGTCATAACCAACCATTCGAAAAGGCCCTCCTTGGATTTAAAGGTAGTTTTCCACACATAAGACATTTGACTGGTACATGGTGATATCCTGACTTCAAATTGATCTTGCTGAAATATTTTGTCCCCTTCAGTTGGTCTAGGAGGTCATCAATCCATGGGATCGGGTACCTATTCTGGACAGTGATCTTGTCTAGCACCCGATAGTTAATACAGAGTCTCCAAGTCCCATCCTTCTTCTGTACCAACATAATCGGGCTCCCACAGGGTGATGAACTCAGATGGATGTGACCTTTCTACAGTAGCTCTTGAATCTACCTCTTGATTTCCTCATTCTCCAAAATGGAGTGCCGATAGATTGGTCCATTGGGCAGTGAATCGCTTGGGGTCAGATCGATGGAGTGCTTGACCTAACAGTGCAGAGGAACCCCTACGGGGGAGGTGAAGATGTCCTCATACTCCTCCACGACTTTGTCCATCTGTAGTTTTTGTGCAGAGGGGCCCTATCTAGAGGTCGTGGCCACCGTCTTCTTCTTTTCTTGAGGGCATATCATCAGGAAATTTTTTTTCCCAGTTTTGGAAATGAGCTTACTGCATTGTTTTGCAGTAACCAAAGAGGTGGTGGTAGGCGGTGCTACCTCTGGTATCCTATAAAACTTATTTCCAAAAGTAACAATAACAGCACGAGGCCTTGATTCATACACAACATGTTGTTTCCACAAGTATGATTGTCCTAATAATACATCACAAAAATGGGATCAATGTCACACAATACCTCATCCATGAAGGGCTTGATGTTATATGGAAGGTGACACTGCTGGCTCATGCAAAGATCTTATCCTTGGTGAAGTCACTCGATGGTGTACAGTTGTGGATGTGTTGTGGTCGGTAAGCCTAATGGCTTCATGACCTTTGCCAAAATGAGGTTCTTTTGGCTCCCGCTGTCAATAATGAACTATAGCAGGGAGTCCTTTACCCACATCTGGAAGTGGAAGAGATGCTCCTCTTCCTCTGGATCTTCAGGTTCCTCCTTCTGGATCTTCGTGGTGGCAATGATGGCATTGGGCTCCACATTGATAATCTGCTTCCCTTTGTCATTCCCCTTGTTGGGTTTTGACTCAAAGATAGAACATGCATTTGATTATGAAACCTTTAGCTCAACCACCAGTGTTTGCTTGGCTGGACACTCACTTGTGTTGTGAGTGGAGCTCTTATGGAACTCACACCACTTTCCCGTGTAATTTTTTGGCTTTGTGGCGTTGTTCTTTGCTTGCAGCTTTGGCAGGTTGTCTTGGGCCGCCCAGCCTTGGTTTTGTCCTTTGTTCTATGGTTTCGGAGCACCTTTCCCTTGCTTCCAATTCGCAGATCTAAAGTCTCGCTTCTTCTGTTTAAACTTTTGCTCGACCTTGACGACATATCCGTATGTTGTGCCGAGCGAGGAGATGTTCAGGAATTCTATTTCTTCCTGGATGTACTTGTGTAGGCAGCCGTAGTATTTTAGTACCAAATTCTACTCTAAATCCTTGATAACCAACTTTGTGCGAAGGGTATGAAAAATGTTGCTAAACTCTGGCATGTTTTGGTTCCCTCCCTACCGCAGTGTGGTCTACTTTATGTATTGATCCGCATAGCTTCCGACAGGGTAGTACTACTCCTTGATGGCATCCCGAAATGAATCCCAATTGGGTGTGACTGAAAATAGTGAGCCTATACTTTCATCCTCCTACTCATGGTAGGTTTCCTACCAGTCCTTGACGTGGGGGGCTGCTTTGAGAAGAGTGAAAATAATCTTTTCCCGACTAGAAAAATCATGAACAAAAAAATAACCCTCTAGCAGATTTAATCATTTATCGACGACATTTGTGTCTATCTAACCCTCGAATGTGGGGATTTCAAAATTAACTTGTACCCTAAAGGGTGTGGAATTTCCAGAGTAGCTGTTGGAAGCTGATGAATTGCCCGTGGGTAGCCACTGAAGGATCTGGGAAAAGTTGTCCATATTTGCATTCCTTTGTCACTCAAGGGCTTCTTCGAGCAATACTTTGATAAGATCTCCTACCCCCTCATCTTTCTTTTCATTCGCCATGGGAGGCCTTCGGGATTTGCAAGGCTAGTCTTGCAAAGGTTCAACTAGTTCAAGCCCCAACTCCTTATATCTCGACCTCATTGGGGACATGCAAAGAAACAGAGAAAAAAGAAGACTCCTCTGATACCACTGATCCAGATTTAAATAGGAAAGCAACAAATAACATAGATAATAGTAAAAATAGAGATGCAACGGAAAATATACTTCATTTCATTAATGTAAAAGACTGAAATATGCTTACAAACAAAAATGGAAATAAACCAGCTAGGGCGATGGTAGCTTATCTCTAAGAAGAGATGTGGTAGCTACATGCATATGAACTATGTTACAATAAGGCTCGAAGGCCTATTTATTGTTGAGAAATAATGGAAACCCCTAACATCCAAAAACCTAACCCTAGAAGATGAAATGCCAAATTGTGGGCCCCATTTGGGTAAATTGGTACATCAACTTCCTGGGGTCGTAACTTCGACATACGATCTCCATTTCATGCGCACAATATCTCATTGGAAATATCTATCTAAGAACTACAACTCTGGGAAGAGCAACATCAGTCCATGGACCCATCTGTCTCCTAATTTTCCCAAAAAACATCGTTTAGGGCCTAAAAACAGAGCTGGAGGTTTAGGACCCGAAAAACTACTAAAAATAGTAAATTGTGCTACAATTAAGGAAACTGAAAAGATGAAAGAAACAATGATGGGGGTCCAGGTGGACTTGGCAGGTGGCCACCAATATCCACCTGGATCAGTTTACCATTAATTAGTTTTCATAATTATTAAATAGGAAATTAGACTTAATCTTATCATCCCATGAGGATTTGGAATTGATTTCCACTTCTTTTAAGTGGAAAACTAATACCACATATAAGCTATAAATTACTATCCCAAACATGATCAAGTCTAATTGGCACTTTCCGTCTAGCAATTTCCCTTAGTTGATATAGGAATATTTTTGCATATCAACAATTGGTGCTAGAAGGAAGGCCATTGATAATGAATGGGAGACAAAGATACACATAAATCAAAGGTGTATTCATCTAGATCAAATTCACTCCCAAAACATCCTATAGAAACATTCTCTAGTGAAAATTATATGTCTATTATAACAACATTAGAAGTTATTTCTCCATTCTTTGTTATTGTTGAAGAATCTCATGTTTCAGATATACCTAAGTAACTTAAACAAGAAGAATCTTCTAATTCGATCAAATATGTATAGGACCAAATATTAGATTCAGGTAGTACTAAGGAATATATTATAGATATATGAGTTTTAACTAGAGCACAAAAAAGGAAAAAAGTTGTCAGGGACCAATTGTATATACTATACTTGCTAAAAAAAAAGGCTCAAATTGAAAACATTATTAATTTGCCATTATTTGCTAATATTAACCCATTTTTTTATTAGACAGCTTAATGGAAATAATGTTATAACATTGAGATTGAACCCCTTTTAATTGTTCGTTAAACCACCAACACCTCTAGGAAGTCCTCCTTACAATCTGTTAAAGTCTTATTCAAGGTCATATTATTCTCAATGAACTCATAGACAACCTTTATCAATACATATGGACGAAGTTTAAAATCCTAGAATACCATGGTTTTCCTTAGGAGTAGTTCACGTTCCTGGAATCCAACATGATTTAACTAAACATCTAAAAAAATATTACCTAAATTTGACCCAGATAAAAGAGAAATTATAGAATATCATATTAGTAGATTCATGCTTGCTATAAATTTCATGAATTTTGAGCATGAATATGTGTTATGTATATTTTTTTCTTATACATTTGAAGGAAAGACTTCAACATGGTACTTTGCATTACTAGTCAACTCTGTTACTAGTTGTGAAGTTTTTGATAATGTGTTTCTCAAAAAATTGGTGAAAATAAATATCTAATGACTTTAGTAATAGAGATATATAGGATTAAATGAATCCCAAAGAAAAAATCAAATATTTTAAATTCTAATAACAAAAATTCCTATTAATTCTAAGCCAATTAATAATGTCATGATTGAATTATTATACTTCTACCGTTCCTTATTATATAACAATTGTTGTGAAATTGGCTGGTAAAACTACCTTTCTTGATACTTTGAAGGAACATTAAAGGTAGAAAAAGAGATGATATGTTTTGGAGGAAAAACATTATCACGAGAAAAGAGAACTCCTCTTCCTAGTAGAAGATAAGTAACTACTGTAGTAGCTAAACAAAAAAAAAGAAGAAGCACTTGATGTGTAGACTATCAGGACAATTGTACAAAACCTTTCTAATTACTGATCTCAATAAAAACTCAACAAAAATGTTCATTTAAGTGAGATTAGATACAACCATTTCGGAGAAATACTCCTACTTCTCCTAATCCACCTCCCAATGAGAAAATTCAAATTGAGGAGGATGAGGAACTAGATGATAATGATCATGAGGTTGAGAAGCAAGAAGTCAGTGAATCATCAATCAATTCAACCTAGGATATTATTTTAGTAATTATGGATGATAATGAGGAAGAGGTTAAAGAAATAAATAGTTGCACAAACTAGAAGTAAAATGGCTCCTTCTACTTCTTTATAACCCGCTACTCCTACTTCCACAAGAAAATATTCTTCCAGAGTATCTTCTAGTGTAGATGAAATTGTACAAGATCCTAAACTATTATATTATGACCTAGTAAAAGATATGAAAAAGACGAGAAAATATTTACCTCTATGAATTGTCTAAGTTTAAAAAAAAAAAAAAAAAAAAAAAAAAAAAAAAAAAAAAAAAAAAAAAAAAAAAAATAAAAATAAAATTGATTAAAGCCTTAGAGGAAAACACTAATGAAAAGTAATCAACCTATGTGGTGGCTAGAGATAAAGGGAAAAGAATTCAAGGTACTTATTCCAAATAACAATATAATTTTAATGGGAAAAAAATAAGGGATAAATCCATCTCATATACACTTCCTTATCTCTTAACATTTGAACCCTTAAACATAAATGTACCTAATCTTTTAATTAATTGAGGGCATCACCTAATGTAATGCCCTATTCTATTAAAAAAAAAAACAAAACATGAAACCTAAGAAATTTTCCACTTAGAATGTCCAGTTACATAGATCAAATGTAAAGGTTTTAAAACAGGTAATAAATGTGCTTATCAAATTGGCCTACAATCCAAAAAATCATCAAATCATTGACATTTTTATTTTAGATATTCTAGAATCATATATATATATATGTAGAGATTAATTTTGCAAACTAAATGGTTACTTCTCTACTGACTAGCCACATTTATAGTTACCTCTCAATGGGAAACCGAAGAAAATTAATGTTGAATTTGAAAAGCATATGAAACATATTGTAATTGATTTCACATATCCCAATGAACCTATCATGTTCAGCATCTCCATTCTTGGTAACTATGGATCTTATTCAAACTTTGTTGCTGATGCTTCGCCATTTCTAGGTTCAAATATAAAATCATAAATCTTTGATTATACAAAAGAAGATTCATTAAACTATTTTGATCCCGAGTCTAATTATGTAGATAATAATTTGTAATTACTAGTTTTTAATGGTTCAAAAACCAATGACGTCTAGGTGTTGGATGCATACTCAAAGAACCTCTTGGTAACAAATATATTTTGTCATGTAGATTTGAATTTGAGTGTACTAATAATATAGTATGAAGCCCTATTATAGGGACTGAAAAGATAGATAGACTTAAAGGTTACAAATTTAAAAGTAATTGTTGATTCTGAGATAACTGCCAAATAGGTTTATAATTCCATTCGTTGTATCTCTAAGCACTTGAGAAGTTATCAAAATGACTTTTGGAATTCATTACAAAATTTTGAAACTATTTCTGTAGCTCATGCCCAAAATATGGATGGTGACATGTTAGCTAATGCCATTTCCAAGTTAATTCCAGTAGAAAATTTCCCCGTGATTAATTATTTATAGAATTAATCTTTAGACCCCATGTTCCTGATAATATTATTTATAGAATTAATCTTTAGACCCCATGTTCCCGATAATATTACTAATTGGAGGGTTTTTAATGGTGACGATTGGATTATAAACATCCTCACGTAGGAATATATCTTTAGATGTTTCGTCATTGATGAAGATCAACACGATAATGAAATTCAAGATTGTCCTCTAGATAACCAATTTAACATAAAATGGTATTCCTAACTCAATAGTTAGAGCAGAGATTTTTTTTTAAGCAGGATAAATTTAAAGGCTTAACAAATTGTAAAATGAAAAATTCCTCAACGCAGTATGGAGTTATTAATTCAGGAACTAAACAAAATTCATAATGTGAATATTGGAAACAAATGTTCTATTTATAAATGTTATTCTTTTATTAATTTAGTGAATGAATATAAAGATATTTTTTCATGGACTTATCCTGATTTAAAAGTCTATGATACCAAGATAATTCAACCTGTCATACCAACAAGAAACGATGTTAATCATGTACAACAAAAATTGAGGAAAAATCATCCTTTATCTAGAGCCTTAAATTAAGAAAGAATTGAATAAATTATTGAAGGATAAAATTATTATCCCTCTTAGAAATTCACACGGGCTTGTAATTTGGTTCTAATTAGGAAGAAAAATGGGCTCATAAGGATATGCATATCTTTCCAAAATATGAACTAAGGATCCTACTCCTCACCAAATTTTGCAGTGATTTTCTAGTTCTGATATTTTTTCACTTCTTCATGGTTTTTTTAACTAAAATCAAATTTTAGTCTCACAACCAGACAAAGACAAATTTGAGAACCAAATGAGGCACATATGCTTAAAAAACATGCTCGTTTGGCTAATCAGTGCAGGGGGCATATTTCAAATAAATCTGGGCATTACATTTAGAGGCCTCATATATAAATATTTCATTGTATATTTGTAACATAACAATGTACTTCCAAAATAGGAACGAACATGTTGAACACTCTAAACAAAATTTTGAGCACTGAAAAAAATATGTCATTTCCTCAGACCTAAAGGAAAATATATTTTGCATCACACAAGGAAAATTGTTGGGTTTTGTTGTTTCTAAGTTAGGAATGATAATTAATATAGGGGATAAAATCTACTTAAAAAAAAATCACATAATACAAGAAAATATGCAATCTTTTATTGGGAAAATCAACTTTCTTAGAATATTTATTGCAATTTTTTTGAAAGTAGTAAGACCATTACATTAGATGATTAAAAAGAAAAAGATATCTAAATTGGATGAAAAGAAAAAAAATCCTTTAATTATATTAAAGAATAAATCACAAAAGTTCCTACTCTTATTATTCCTAATTTTGATAAAGAGTTTATGTTGTATTTTACTCGTGACCTGTCATATGTAGCTATACTTACATAAGATAATTTAGAAGGTTTTTAAGTTCTCACATCATTCACGAGTATAAGACACCAAGAGGCATAATTACATTATCCAGAAATAGAAAAACAAGCCTAAGCTATTTTTAAAGTAGTAAAATGCTTCAAGCCTTTTTTTCTTAAGACTCATATAAATATCATCATACCTCATCCATCCATTTGGAATTTCTAATACAGATAGATTTGGGAGAAAAATGAGAAAATAGGATGAGAGGCCTCTAGGAGACCTTAAAATTATGTTGGTTATAATTTTTATAGGTCACGGTGTGTGCAAGCTAGTAGAAAAATTACAACGCTCATAGGTTATAGGTTAGAAAGGTTAGGAAAACGAATTAAAGGTGAGTAACATTGATATTATATACACGATAGTTTCATATTTGTCATGTCCCCATTTTTATTTTCCTTATAGTACAACCAGGGTGGATTTCTAGGCTATGTGATGGTTGGGCCACAAGAGCAAGATTACATTATCAAGGATCCGGGGGGAGTTTTGATGGATTTTTATGGGATTTGATGGCATTTACTTGGCATATACCATCATTCACACAATTTATCTTTTGTTTCGTTGAATTTAACAACTAAAAAAAATTGGAGTTATTAATGGGTCTGCATTAATTAATTACGCTTGAGGTGGCATTATGGGGGAATATTTGATGGAATACCTAAGTGTAATAGCTCGTTGGAAACAGAATGAGAATATCTCCATGATGGGATGCTTATATGTCACTTCTAATGGCCGAAGAGAGTATGGTGAGTGTTTGACCATTTTCCCATATTAAAAGTGACTTTAATTCATCACTTAATTAAATTAAAAGAGGGGAAAATAATTACTTGAACGAAAAATGGTTGAAAGTGACTTAGTGAGATAAAATAAAATTAAAATTCACTTAGATGGATTCAAAAGGGAGTTTCTAGAATGATATTAAAATAATCAAAATAAGATGCTTCTAGAGACTTGGAGATCTATCTATGGAGCCTCTAAAAGGAGGAGGAGGAGATCATTCGAGATGTCTTGCAATTGAGTATTTTTTTCTTGTGAAGAGTTTTGGAGAATTAAGAGTTTCCAGCATTAGTTGTATCCCTAGGATGGAAACCCTTGGTTGATGTAATGAGAGTGGGAGAGAACACTTCTCTTCCCTTAGTGGATCCATTCAGGATTCACATGTTGCAGCTTATTGATTTTCAGTTTGTTTTCGGAGGCCAGTTGTGGCATTATTGTAGATCTCTTTCGGGGCCATCATCTTAGCCATATTCCTACTCTTGTGCCATCTCATTTACATATTACTAAAATAAGGGTGAGATATTATGCATGATTATATTGTCTATTATTCAATTGTAGATTATATTTCTCATTTTTTCCGTAAATTTTGTGGTTTAATTTGTGCAAATTGTTTATGGTGTTAACGACTTAAATTTTTGAAGTTATTTTCTACAAATTTTATATTTGGGACATCACAGTGGTATCATAACATTCCTTATTTTTCCATGAAATTCTTGGTTTCATTTGTGCAAATTTTCTATGGAGTTGATGGCTAAAATTTTTGAAGCAATTTGCTGCTAAATTTACATTTAGAACATTACAAAATTCATGATATTAGTAAATTAAGTATTATCTAGCCCATTGGATTTCTCCTCAACACTTAAAACCTAAAAATGAAATAGTTTTAAGGTTAAAATATGTCAAATGTCAAATCATTAATGGTGTTTCATTTATAGGAAATTTTGATAATTTATTATTATGATGTTTGGAAAAATACAATGCAGAGAGAGTTTTATTTGAGTTACATGATGGACAAACTTGAGGCCATTTTGGTGATGAGACAACTAAACACAAAATTCTAAGAGCTAGATATTATTGGAAAACTTTATTAAAAAAATCTTATGTTTATGCTAGGAAGTTTAAGCTTTGGCACACATCTATTGGTAAGGACCCTTTGAACAATGGGGCTTGGAAATAATTAGATAAATTAATCCCAACTCTTCAAAAATCCATAAGTACATCTTGACTGTGATTGATTACTTCACAAGATGTGTAACAACCCAGAATTCAAACATACAACTAAGTACCTCAATTTATGCAATTAATAATCAACACACAAACTATTCCACTAATTAGCATAGAATTTCGAAACCCACAAGCAAAAAGACTTACTTGTAGCGACAATAAACCTTGCTTGTGATTTTGGAGTTATAATTTTACTCAGATCTTGTTGACCGCAAGAAAGTTTTGGGAATGACTCTCCACCCAACCGTAGGCTCAACTGCACATAATATTTATACAGTTGGCCACCCCTGATCCCTCAATCAACTACTACTGCTAGGGAATCCTTTGTCTCACAACACTTTCGTTCCAAAGGAATAAATAATGCTTCTCATCCCCGTTTTCAACCTTTAAATAGAATAAATTGTTCCAAAAATGGAAAGAGATCCACAACATAATCCATGTGTCAACATGAAAACTTTTATTTCTTTTTTTAAACTTTATTTAATTCAATATTTCTCTTAATTTAACTTTTTCTTATTTTATTCCTTTTTCCTTTTTGTTAACTTTACTTATTCTTACTATATATATATATATTATATATATTTATATATATATATATTATATATATTATATATATTATTCATTTATTATTACTATTTTATTTATTTTACTATTATTTATTTCTCTTATTTATTTTCTATTATTATCGTTTTATTATTTACTATTTTATTTACATATATATTAATATTATTTCATTTAATTTATTGTTATTATTGATTGATTTATTATTACGAGGCATTACATACTCCCTCTCTTTAAGGAACTTTGTCTCGAAGTTAAGTTTAATCATTCAACTTTTTATTTTATTTTATTTAGTTATTATTACTTCACGTTTTCCCTACACCGTTTATTGAACTAGTATACCAGCAAACATCAAAAGTTTACACATCAACAAGGAAATCCCAAGGAAGAAAAACATTTTTCTCAACTTTTAAAATAAAGAATAAAGCCTCATTCGTCTGTACCATATCATAAGGCTAGCCCCAAGGTTCACACCTCATCTACCCCAAGGTAGACACCTGGCTCAATACTCCATGCAGTAGTACTCCAAGCATCTCAAAAATTTGGTCCACTTCCTCCAAACTCACTAACATGCACATCCTTAGGCATCGAATTCCTCATGCCCTCTGAGGACTTTGGCATCCCAATCCAATATCAAGCACTTGGCATCCTCAAGATGGTTCCACAACCCATCAAGAACTATTCATGAAGATCTATACAAGAAAAAGGAAGCACTGACACATGTAGCATTCATTGAGTTTGTCCCCATCTCATATGATGTTACATATTCTCCCTCTTAGGTAAGGGTTCCCAGAAGATCATGAAAAAATCTAGCCCTCTCAGCCTATTTGTGAAATTATTGTCAATCACCACATCTCAACATGCAACTGATGCATTAGTTATAACATCATCATAGAAAATAATTCACATGCCAACTCTTGCATGTCATCATGAGAACATAACATCATTTCTATCACAACATTCTGAATAGTAAAGAATTGTGTGCTCATGCATGTCATAAAATCCACATGTAATCCACATGCTTCACATCGTGATTTACAATCATAAGTTATAACATCAACATATCTATATCAAAGATATATCATTTCATCACATAATAAATAAAACCGCATGCCAATATTACCTCATATCATGACATCATAAATATGAGATTTATCTCAATCCATATCAATTATAGAATAATAATATATTATAAGCGTTCTTATCATGATTAATCAAAAGAATCAATTTAATTTTCTTGTCTAATAGTATTTAGGGTTATTGGAACCATTAGTACCATTATCCTTCCAAAAACATTTTGTATGCTTGTTGTGCTTAGCAATAACTTTTTAAATAGTAATGGTATAAAAACTAAACATATCATTAATCTACTTATGAAATAAGGAATGCAACTTAGTCAAACATGTCCTCTATTAAATGATTCTCATTAGTTCTATTTTCTTTTATGTACTAGGAACCACACCCTGTAATCTAATTTTTTCTTATTTTATCTTAACTATTTACTTCATCATAATTCATGAGCTATTTATTTGTTACTCCTTGTTAAACTAAAACTTTTAACTACAATTGACACTCTCCACATTAACAACAAAACAACTCAATATTTATTACATCCTAATAGATTTTAAATTTCTAATATTGTAATGATATCTTTATAATAATTATTTCTAAAAAAATCTATGAATTTAAAATATATATATATATATATATATATATATATATATAATTTAATACGTAATATTATGAGTGATATTATTTTATATTTTTATTATTATTTTTATTGATATATATATAAAGTTATCCATTAACGATAAATACAATGTATACATTATAATTTTTTATAACATTTCTTTTGTAATATTAATTAACATTAAATTATAATTAATATAAATAGTATTATTATACATAAAGTTGTTAATTATTTTGAATTTGATGAGAAATATATGTAATTTTATAATCAAAGACAATCAAGCAGATACAATATTTCCTTACTCATTATCGCAGTTGATAGAATTCTTTCTATTTGTACAACCTATGTATTTGCCTCTACCACTTTCATTAAACAATGGTTTTGACCTACTGCACCTTTTTATTTGATGCCACTTTCTGTCGAGGTAAATGAAAAAAATAAAAAAAATTACTCTCCCATAAACCTTAAAATTTATTAAATAGTGAGTTTTTATTTTTATTTATAGCGTTTGTTCTCTCATAAAATAGATTGGAAAAAATATATCAATTTACTTGTGGGAAACATCTAAAATAATATTAGATATAATTAATATCACGCAACGGTTGATATAAACATGTTTTTTTAGCAAGTTCAAAATTTGATCCAAAAACAATTTAACAAATACCACTTCTCTTGTTTTCTTTAAGACATAAAAATAAATAAAAAATTAAAATTTTCAAAGATTTAAGTGAAAAAATAACTAATAAAATTTCCATCCAACTTTTTAAATTTCTTTTCTTAATATTTCACATGACAAGAAAAAGAATTTCAAACATGGAGACATGCCTAGATTAATCTTAAATGATTATTTTTTTTGCATTTATTAGGATAATTTCAAATTTATCATCAAAATCAACATCTTGTTTGATAATTTGCAAGATTAAAAAATATCATAATAATTATAATATAATAATAATAAAAGCACACTATAGCAACCATAGAGAGATATGCATTCAAGTAGTAGCAATCAAAAGTGTGTCTTTAATATTTGACAATAATATATTTTGCATGAGTGGAGTAATGGTTTCAACTTCAGCGCGACATTGTTTAAGCTATATGATTTAACGAGAATCTAAAAAAAAATCTCAAAAAAGACATATATTTCCAAATAAAGTTCATATAACAAGCACTATGTAATACTACATGCTATTGCCAAAGAATTCAACATATAGATAAATTTAATTAAGAATAAGTTTTATCGATCCAATCTATATAATAGACTTTAACAAAGCTAGACATACATGCAATGGCACATAGGCCTCCAGAGTTATAACCATGCTTTGATACCATATGTAACAACCCGAAATTCATACATACGAATAATTACCTCAATTTATGTAATTAATAATCAACACACAAACTATACCACTAATTAGCATAGAATTTTGAACACCATGAGAAAAAAGACTTACCAATAGTGACGATATACCTTACTTCTGATTTCCGAGTTGTAACACTACTTGGATCCTACTTACCGCAATAAATTTATGGAGACAAATCTCCACCCAACCGTAGGTTCAACTACACATAATCTTTCTACCGTTGACCACCCCAAAGTCCTTAATTAACTACTACTGTTAGGGAATCCTTTGTCTCACAACACTTTCCTTCCAAAGGAATGAATAATGCTTCTCATCCCCATTTTTGTCCATTAAATAGAACAAATTGTTCCAAACATGGAAAGGGATTGAAAAGGGATCCACATGCACACAATCCATGTGTCAACATGCAACTTTTATTTCTTTGTTTTAAGTTTAAATTTAACTCTTTCTTACTTTATTCCTTTTTACTTTTTTTTTTAAATTTACTTATCCTTACTATTTTTTATATTTACTTATATATTTATTTATTTAGAATTCCAATTTGTTATTTACTATTATTATATTTTCTCATTATATTATTATATATTTACTATTATTATATTTTCTTTATTATTTATTATTTATTTTCTATTTTTATCTTTTTATTGTTTTATTTATTTATATATTAATATTATTTCATTTAATTTATTATTTATTGTTTATTATTGATTGATTTATTATGTAGCCATTCCTTTGAAAAAGGTCAATGATGACCAGGCTATTTCTTTCTTTAAACATATTATAGTTCAAGTTTCGGTGTCCTACATCCTTGGTTCTTGATAATGAAAATAATGTTAATCTTTAAAATTACATGGATTTTCTTTAGATAAAGAAATCACTATTAAATATACTACCAACTATTATCCTTACGAAATTGGCTTGGCAGAATCCATGAACAAGAATTTAATGTAAATTCATACGAAAAAAATTCATGAAAATCAAAGGAACTAGCCCAATGAGTTTCATAATGCTTTGTGGGAAGATAGAACCACACCAAGGAAGGAATTTTGAAATTCACTTTACTTTCTTGTTAATGGTAAATACTATTTGCATCCCATTGGCTATGTTCCATATTTACAATTAGACAGCCAAAAAAATCTCATCCTTTATCATGTAAATATGAAATGACACTTTGCCAAAGCTTGAAGAGGAAAGACAAAAAACTAAATCTAAATTTCATGAACAATAATTAATAATGAAATGTTCAGTTGATTTGCATTTGATTAGTAGGAGTTTTCTTCCAAATGATGATCTTGTGTTGAAATGGGAGAAAGTTCATGAGGAAAAGGGAAAACTTCCAAAATTTCAACGCCTATGGCCTGGCCAATTTCATATTTCTAAAAAACTTATCCCTTCACATTACATTTTTCAATCATTGGAGAGGGGATTTGATGCATGAGGTTGACGAAAATGAGGTGGTAGTCTAGAATTAGGCTACTAGTTAACTTTGTAACCAACCAGCTACGCTTAAACAGATTTTGTACGTGTATTTCCTCCTAAGGGTCCAGTTTACCTTACCAATCACCATTCGTCCCTTGTTGACTTCTCCTTTTATTGAGCGCTTCAATCTGCATCACTGATCTCACTTCTCCAGATCCAATGGATATCACATCATCCTCTCATTGACTTACCCAGACGATTTCTGCCATCGATGCGACCCATCCAATCAAACAACTGTCGCGCAATCTCTCACAGATTCTTGCACGAACGATATTTGGTTGAGAGCGCATGAGAAAAGTGGTTTTCTCATGCTACGTGTCGACTTCTAAGGTTGATCACGTGAATTTTCCAAATACCATTTACAACCTTTTGGGCGCACGATATACTGCTTCCCACTTATCAAATATAACCCACGTTCTTAATTCATACTTTAAGAAAGGCATTTTAAGGAAAATTTAGTGCTTAAGATCGATATTAACTCTTAATACTAATTGACTATGATTTATAAATAATATGTTTAATCGGAGAAAAATACATGATTAAGTCCAGAACGTCGATACACAGCTACAAATGAATTTCTGCACCAGAAAGTGCATCCACACCACACTTTAATAAATTATTCAACAAAATGGAAATTACAGAGTCTTGGCCCTCTCAGCTCGATTACAACAGTTTGTCTGACCTCTGTTTTAATCTCAAACCCTATCTCTCACTCAAAATCTCCCTTACTCACTCTATTCTTGATCATTTAATCTCTTTGTCATTGCATTCTTTCCTCTTTTATGAATCAAATCCTATCCTAACTGCATTGACAACTCAATCTCTATTTTTATCAACTCAACCATTAAATCCCTATTCTCAAGCTATGATACACAATTATACTAACAACTTATCTCATATTCTAAAAATAATACAATAATCTAATTATTACAATAATTGAGATAAAGATTAATTCGAGAGATCCAATCGTCTCTTCTAAACTAATTTTTGACCACTTAGGTCAATGATATTCATCTCTTGTTAGCCACAACATGTGAACATGCAATCACATTGTTAGCTAAGTCCAGATGCTCCTGCATCAGATTCCCGGGGAAGAAAAAAATTCTTCATCAAACTTTTAGGATTTACTCCATACTTCTGTAATTCTGCTATTGTTATCCAATTAGCATCCTCCATTGACTGTCCCTTCCATTTAACTAGATACTGAAAATATACATGTCCTCTGGTTCTTTTGGATACTCTTTTCTCTAAAATAGCTTCCACCTCTTTCTTAACTGTCTTCGGCATTTGTTCTTCCCAATTTAAAGTTTAAACTTCATCTCCTACAGGTTCCTTCTGTAGCTCTGAATTTGTCTGCTTTTATGGATACAAATCTGCAACATTGAAGATAGATGATATTCCAATCCCTTCTAGCAATTCAATTTCATAAGAATTAGTTGAAAACTTCCTCACAATTATGCATCGTCCTATCTTTTTCATCTTTAGTTTATTGTAATTCCCAACAGGAAATCTTTCTTTTCTCAAGTGTACCATCACTAGATCTCCCACTTGGAATTTTTTTTCTCTCCTCTTCATATTAGCTCTCTATTTGTATTTGCCACCGGTTTCCTACATTTTGTCATTAACATCTTCTTGTAGTCTTTGCATCTGCTTTGAAAACTCTTTATCTTTTTCACTTCTTGTCTCCCATTTACCCAAATTTCTGAGTTCATACACACCTCTTGGATTCATTCCAAAAACAATCTGAAATGGACTCATCCCACTACTTCAGTTTGGAGTGTCATTATAAGCAAACTCAGCTTGAACAAGTGCTAAATCCCACTGCTTCAGATCTTTATACACTAAAATTCTCAATATGTTTCCCAAGCTTCTATTTACCACTTCGGTTTGTCCATCTATTTGAGGATGGTATGTTGAACTGAAACTAAAATTGGCACCTCGTTTCTTCCAAATAGCTCTCCAAAAATGCTCAACAAAATTTGTATCCCTATCAGACACAATACTTACAAGAAATCCATGTAACCGTACAACCTCTGAAAAAACAGATTAGCAATATGTGTTGCATCACTAGTCTTTTCACATACAATGAAATGTGCCATTTTGGAAAATCTATCTACCACAACATAAATGGAATCATTCCCTCTTTGATTTCTAGGTAACGCCAAAACAAAGTCCATACTAATTGTATCCCATGGTCGGTCTTGTATTGGCAATGGCTGGTACAATCATTTCTCTTTCTCTGTCTTAAGAAATACCCCTCATAGAAAGAGTTTATTCAGAACTACATGCAAGTCCAAAGGAAAATGTTGTAAAGTGATAATTGATAGTGGAAGCACTGATAACCTTGTTTCTACAGAAATGGTGGACAAGTTAGGACTAGTGAAAATAGTACCAAAATGATAGAGGAATTTGATGAAAATGACATCAACCTCCTGTTTCTGGACTAGTTACTTGGTTGTGATACCAAAATGATGGAGGAGGTTGACGAAAATGAGGTGGTAGTCTAGAATTAGAATACTAGTTAACTTTGTAACCAACCAGTTGCACTTAAACAAATTATGTACGTGTATTTCCTCCTGAGGGTCCTGCTTACCTGACCAATCACCATCAGTCCCTCATTGACTTCTTTCTTTCAGCGCTTCAATCCACGCCATTGATCTCACTTCTCTAGATCCAATGGATATCACATCGTCCACTCATCAACTTACCCAGACGATCTCCACCATCGATGTGACCCGTCCAATCGACCGGCTGTCGTGCAATCTTGCACAAATTCTTTCACGAACGATATCAGTTTGAGAGTGTGCAAGAAAAGTGGTTTTCTTGTGCTACATGATAATCACTAAGGTTGATCGCATGAATTTTCCAAATACCATTTGCGACCTTTTGGGTGCACAAGATACCACTTCCCACTTATCAAATATAATCCACATTCTTAATTCATACTTTAAGAAATGAGCTTTAAGGAAAGTTTAGTGCTTAAGCTCGATATAAACTCTTAATACTAATTTACTGTGATTTATAAATAATATGTTTAAACAAAGAAAAATACTCGATTAAGTCCAGAATGTCGATACACAGCTACAAATCAATTTCTGCACCAAAAAGTGCATCCACACCACACTTCAATAAATTATTCAACAAAATGGAAATTATAGAGTCTTGTCCCTCTTGGCTCAATTACAATAGTTTGTATGACCTCTGTTTTAATCTCAAACCCTATCTCTCACTCAAACTCTCACTTACTCACTCGATTTTCGTGTTGGCATTATGGCATAGGTTTGATGCTATGGCTTTGGTGTTGTCATTGATGGAAACTCAACTTGGTGGCAGATCTCAGTTCAGGCACTCAAAAAGAAGAAAAAAGACATATACGCAGGTTCATCTTGACGAAGACGCGTATACATGTGGGTTATACGTTACTAAAGCACGTATATGTTGGGGAACTTACTCTTGGTCCATGGTAGTTAGTCCTTGGGATTTGAACCTATGGTTTTGGACCATGGCGTCTCGTCAGATGTGTTGATCCCTAGTTTTGGGTTCATGGTATTGAAATGTTATGGTTTTGGACCGTGGTATTGTGGAAAGCCTAAGACTATAAAAGAGGAAGGAGATCTTGTGGCAAATGATCATTTGAATTATTATTGAATATCTGGAAAAGTGGTAGATCTGGAATACTGGTAATTTGGTGATGGTGCAGATCTGGATCTGATTGAAGGAGGAACCTTAGCGCAAAGAGAAGGATAAGTTCTATTGATGGGTCTTAATCTTTAAGCATTAATGATAGTATCTTTGTATGATTTTGGTCTATTATATGTGGCACTTGCTTGATCTATAACATTGATAATCTGGGTTAATTAGCGTTCTGAATATCTGGAAGAGCGAATTATCTTTTATAGATCTGTACGCAGGTTCAGTGAATCTAAAGCGCATATACACACTGGTTAAGTGAATGGAAACCGTGTATACGCAATTTCTTCCAAACACAGAGGCATATGCACGCATGTTGCAGGTTATTGAAATAGCGTATATACTTTAAGTTGTGATCTGGCTACTTCTGTTTATTGCTACTGTGTTCTGGGTTCATATTTTGGTGTGTGGTTTCTGGTACTGTGTTTTGGGTACAACTGTCAGAAAAGTATCTACTTGATTCAGATCTAATTGGTGGAAAGGAGATTGGTTGACAGAGAAATTCTTGATGATTGATTGATATTCATGGATCCAGTTTGAAAAATTATGAAATGTGGTCCCTGGAAGAAAGAGAAGGTTCTATCCTTCTGTAGGCCAACACCTACGTACTAGTATCTTGGCTAGTGCAAGAGCTAAAGTGGGTTGTAGCTCCCTTCCAGGAGAAGCTGGAGAGCAAGAGAGGGTTGTACCTCTCTGTAGGTTACAGCCTGTGTACTGGTAAATGACTGCACCAGTACATTGTAAAAGAAGTTTCTAATTTAAAAAGAAGATAGAGACGAATTGCAGCAGGTGGTTTTCACCCACATTGGGTTTCCACCTTATATCTTGTGTTCTTGTGCCTGATTGTCTTTTTGTTCTGCTTTACTATCTCTGGTTACTGGTTATTTGATTCTGCAACACAGATTAACAATCGTCATCAGAAAGATAAAGTAAATTAAAAGTTTGCTTTGTATACACGGTTTTCCTTTTGCATAGTTGCGTATATACGCGGGTTTAACTAATTGAAGTAGCGTATATGATTTGTTTTGAAAAAGGAATATTTGACTTGATAATACTGATTCACCCCCCCTCTCTGTATTATTTCCAACAATTGGTATCAGAGCAGGTCCTTCAGAAGAAGCTTGATCGCTTGAAGGAAGATCTTTCATCATGAGAAACT
>APFE030048031.1:218370-228370 GCA_000404065.3 Pinus taeda
TCAAAAACAAAGAAGTATGCCTCCAATCACGAAGAGGACCTATAACAACTTTTCAGCCCTTGAAAGTGAAATCGAATGTTCTATTTGTAATAATTTTGTCATGAAGATTCTGAATGCAGGAGCAGGTTTTGGAAGACAACTCAGAAGGAACAAACCTCAAGTGCCAAAACATGGAGAATGAAGGAACGGCAACTAGAAAGATGTGGGATAGCTTTGTATGCGGAAGGACAGGAAAATCAATGGTACATCGACAGCGAATGTTTGAAGCATATGACAGGTGATAAAGAAAAACTTGAATCATATAGTGTTTTAGAAAAGGGAAAGAAAGTTTCTTTTGGAAATGATACCCCTGCATCATAAAAGGAAAAGGCATTGCTCAGTTGAAAGAAAAGGTCAAAGCTGGAAATGTTTTGTATGTTGATGGCTTGAAGCATAATCTATTGAGTGTCAGTCAGATGTGCGATAATGGAACCAAGGTAATATTTTGATTAGATCGGTGTAGTGTTCGTGATCTTGATACAGGAAGGACAGTAATCAAAGGCAGAAGAACTCCAAATAATCTATACATATTTGAAGAAGGAGAACAACAATGTTATTTGAGCAAGAATGATGAACGCTGGTTATGGCATCAGAGGTTGGGGCATCTAAGATTTTCACAAATAAGGAAAGCATGCAAATACCAGGCAGTTCGTGGTCTTCTAGACAACACCATATGCAAATCATGTCTGTTTGGTAACCAAACCAGAACTAACTTCCCTGAGAAGGAAGGATCAGCCATCATGCCTCTTGAGCTAGTCCATACAGATGTATGTGGTCCATTTAGGACAAGGTCACCTCGAGGAGAAGAATACTTTATATTATTCATTGACGATTTCTCCAGGATGGTTTGGTTAGGACTTATGAAGCACAAGGACGAAGCATTCAAAAAATTCCAATCTTTCAAAGCCTTGGTTGAAAATGAATCAGATTACAAAATTAAGTGCCTTAGGTCCGACAGAGGTGGGGAGTTTACCTCAAATGAATTTTTCGATTTCTGTGAAGAACATGGAATAAGAAGGGAATTCTCTACAGCTAGGACTCCTCAGCAAAATGGAGTGGTGGAAAGGATGAATAGAATAGTCCAAAAAATGGCTCGTGCTATGCTTGATGAGGCTCGAACTCCCGCAACCTTCTGGGGTGAAGCTGCATATGCTGCGGTTGTTATTCTCAACAAAAAAAATGTCCGAGTAAACAACACTCAAACTCCGCATGAGCTCTGGTATGGTGAGGCTCCTTCGGTAAAGCATTTCAAAATTTTTGGGAGAAAATGCTATATTAAGAATACTGATGAACAGCTTGGAAAACTTGAACCTAGAGCGGATGAAGGCATTCTCCTTGGTTATTCTCCCTATAGCAAAGCATATAAGTGTTATAATAAAAGACTTGGAAGAATTGTTGATAACATTGATGTAGTGGTTGATGAAAAAGGATACATCCCTAGGCAAGTAAATCATGAAGATATCGAAGAGGATGAAGACTACTCTCCAAATCAGATTGATGATGAAGAAGAGACCCATGAAGAAGAAACCCATGAGGAGCCAAAGGAACAGATAAGGTTAGAAGAAAAGACTCCTTCTAGGTATGTTCAAAATAATCATCCCGAATCAAAAATTTTGGGGCAAAAGGAGGCTGGAATACAAGCAAGAAGAACAATTGCAGAAGCTTCAAGCTATTTGGCATTACTCTCCTCCACTGAACCACAAAATGTAAGAGAAGCTTGCAAAGATGAATGTTGGGTCAAGGCAATGGATGAAGAACTTGAACAAATCGAAAATAACAACACTTGGGAATTGGTTCGTAGACCAAAAGATAAGAATTTCATAGGAACAAAATGGATCTTTAAGAAAAAATTGAATGAAAATGGGGAAGTTATTAGAAACAAGGCCGAACTTGTTTGCAAAGGGTATGCTCAACAAGAAGGAATAGATTCTGAAGAAACTTTTGCTCCTGTTGCTAGACTTGAAGCCATCCGAATGTTCCTTGCTCTCTCAAGTTTTCAAAAGTTCAAAGTATTTCAAATGGACGTGAAATCAACCTTTCTGAATGGGGACTTAGAAGAATAAGTGCACATTGAGCAACCAGATGGTTTCATTCTTGGGAATGATCCAAATCTTGTATGCAGACTAAAAAGAGGCTCTCTATGGTCTTAAACAATCTCCAGGGGCTTCGTACTATTGTTTAGAAAAATATCTTCATCAACAAGGCTTTTCAAAAGGATCAACAGATAGCAATCTTTATATAAAAATTGAAAATGACAAATTGCTAATACTTGTTGTGTATGTAGATGACATTATCTTTGGCAGCAATGAAGAAGCTATGAGTCAAAGCTTTGCCTTGGTGATGTAGAAAGAATTCTAAATGTCTTTGCTTGGAGAACTGACATACGTTCTTGGATTGCAAATCCAACAAAATGAAGGGGGTATCTTCTTGTCTCAAACCAAGTACCTCAAGCAGGTTCTGAAGAAGTATGGCATCGAAGATTTAAAACCAGTATGTACCCCGATGGTTATATGATGCAGTCTCAGTGCAAATGATGAATCAACAGTAGTGCATCAACCAACCTATAGATCCATGATTGGAAGTCTACTTTATTTGACACATGAAGATATCGAAGAGGATGAAGACTACTCTCCAAATCAGAATGATGATGAAGAAGAGACCCATGAAGAAGAAACCCATGAGGAGATAGAGGAATAGATAAGGATAGAAGAAAAGACTCCTTCTAGGTATGTTCAAAAGAATCATCCAGAATCACAAATTTTGGGGAAAAAGGAGGCTGGCATACAGAAAAGAAGAACAATTGCAGAAGCTTCAAGCTATTTTGCATTACTCTCCTCCACTGAACCACAAAATGTCAGAGAAGCTTGTAAAGATGAATGCTGGGTCAAGGTAATGGATGAAGGACTTGAACAAATAAAGAAGAACAACACTTGGGAATTGGTTCCTAGACCAAAAGATAAGAATTTCATAGGAACAAAATGGATCTTTAAGAACAAATTGAATGAAAATGGGGAAGTTATTAGAAACAAGGCCAGACTTGTTTGCAAAGGGTATGCTCAATAAGAAGGAATAGATTTTGAAGAAACTTTTGTTCCTGTTGCTAGACTTGAGGCCATCCGAATGTTCCTTGCTCTCTCAAGCTTTCAGAAGTTCAAAGTATTTCAAATGGACGTGAAATCAGCCTTTCTAAATGGGGACTTAGAAGAAGAAGTGTACATTGAGCAACCAGATGGTTTCATTCTTGGGAATGATCCAAATCTTGTATGCAGACTAAAAAAGGCTCTCTATGGTCTTAAACAAGCTCCAAGGGCTTGGTACTATCGTTTGGAAAAATATCTTCATCAACAAGGCTTTTCAAAAGGATCAACAGATAGCAATCTTTATATAAAAATTGAAAATGACAAATTGCTAATACTTGTTGTGTATGTAGATGACATTATCTTTGGCAACAATGAAGAAGCTATGAGTCAAAGCTTTGCCTTGGTGATGCAGAAAGAATTCGAAATGTCTTTGCTTGGAGAACTGACATACTTTCTTGGATTGCAAATCCAACAAAATGAAGAGGGTATCTTCTTGCCTCAAACCAATTACCTCAAGCAGATTCTAAAGAAGTATGGCATGGAAGATTCAAAACCAGTATGTACCCCGATGGTTACAGGAAGCAGTCTCAGTGAAAATGATGAATGAGCAGCAGTGCATCAACCAACCTATAGATCCATGATTGGAAGTCTACTTTATTTGAAAGGTACCTGACTAGACATCATGCATGCAGTGGGAATAGTTGGAAGATTTCAGGAAAATCCTAAGGAAACTCATCTTCAGGCAATAAAGAGAATTTTCAAGTATCTTCAAGGAACTCAAAACTATGGCTTATGGTATCCTAGAGATACAGATCTCACTCTTCATGCTTATACATATGCATATTGGGCTGGAAGCATGGATGACAGAAAGAGCATAAGTGGTGGTGCATTCTTTATGGGTTCCAGATTAGTATCTTGGTTCAACAAGAAACAGAGTTCGATTGCTTTATCTACAGCTAAAGCAGAATATGTGGCAACTGCATCTTGCTATACTCAACTCCTTTGGATGATGCAAACCTTGCAGGATTTTCAGATCACTTGTACACCACCTATCTCCATCTTATGTGATAATACAAGTGCAATCATCATTTCAAAGAACCTAGTCATGCATTCAAAGACCAAGCACATACCGATCAAGTATCACTTTCTCCGGGAACAAGTGTTGGAACAAAAGGTCAAATTGGGGTATGTTCCTTATAAGGAACAAGTGGATGATATTTTCTCCAACCCACTGCCCAGGGAAACATTTGAATATCTCAGGCAGAAGCTGGGAGTAGTTGATGCATCATCTTGCTGTTAAATCTTGACAGTTTCGGAGAAAAATGGGTGTACGCGAGTTTCCTGAGGAGAATCCTCGTACATACGCCGATTGGTGTAGAAAAAGTCGCATATATGGAGGCTTGATGGATATCAGAAGGGACAGGCTCTGGTTGAAAATTGTCTGATATGAGTCTGCAAGAGACCATCTGGCACTGGTTCAGGGGGAGCAGATAAAATTATAATGATGCATTGTTGGCATTGTCTTAGAAGCTTTTGGTTCTAGTTCACAGTTGTTGTTGAAACAATTGCAGAGGGAGAATGGAAGGAAATCATGGTTGCTAATATGAAATGATGATTGACAGATACTGCTGCTATTAGTTATTAGTGACATTCATAAGTCTTGCTCTACATATTTCGTCTCTATGTCATGTATATTTTTATGGTGTCAAGGTCATGTAACGACCTATTTTGGTTTCCCCATTATGCCTAGGACGAAGATGTAATGTACTTGGTTGTCATATGTAATTCTCTGATGATGATCCCCACGTGGTTGGGTGAAGGATATATGTATTGAGTCTTTTGGTGATAGGAAGATCTTTTATGATGTATATGTCATGGTTCATCTTGAAGAACATATTTTGCAAATCTTGCCCACAGTCAGGGGGAGCATGGTCAGCACAACAGGGCAGAGATTTCAACATGTACTCAGGGGGAGCACAACCCTTTGCCCTTGATGACAAAGGGGGAGAATGGAAGAGGATATTGGTGTTTCCATCAAGTCCAAAGGGGGAGATTGTTGGCATTATGGCATAGGTTTGATGCTATGGCTATGGTGTAGTCCTTGATGGCAACTCAACTTGGTGGCAGATCTCAGTTCAGGCACTCAGAAAGAAGAAAAAATACATATACACAGGTTCATCTTGACAAAGACACGTATACACGCGGGTTATACGTTACTAAAGCGCGTATATGTTGGGGAACTTACTCTTGGTCCATGGTAGTTAGTCCTTGGGATTTGAACCTATGGTTTTGCACCATGGTGTCTCGTCAGACGTGTTAATCCCTAGTTTTGGGTTCATGGTATTGAAATGTTATGGTTTTGGACCGTGGTATTGTGGAAGGCCTAAGAATATAAAATAGGAAGGATATCTTGTGGAAAATGATCATCTGAATTATTATTGAATATCTAAAAAAGCGGTAGATCTGGAATACTGGTAATTGGGTGATGGTGCAGATCTAGATCTGATTGAAGGAGGAACCTTAGTGCAAAGAGAAGGATAAGTTCTATTGATGGGTCTTAATCTTTAAGCATTAATGATAGTATCTTTGTATGATTTTGGTATGTTATATGTGGCACTTGCTTGATCTATAACACTGATAATCTAGGTTAATTAGCGTTCTGAATATCTGGAAGAGAGAATTATCTTTTATAGATCTGTACGCAGGTTCAGTGAAGCTAAAGTGTGTATACACGTTGGTTAAGTGAATGGAAACTGCGTATACGCAGTTTGTTCCAAACACATAGTCGTATGCACGCATGTTGCAGGTTATTGAAATAGCATATATACTTTAAGTTGTGATCTGGTTGCTTCTGTTTATTGCTGCTATGTTCTGGGTTCAGATTTTGGTGTGTGGTTTCTGGTATTGTGTTTTGGGTACAATTGTCAGAAAAGTATCTACTTGATTAAGATCTAATTGGTGGAAAGGAGATTGGTTGACGAAGAAATTCTTAATGATTAATTGATGTTCATGGATCCAGTCTGAAAAATTATGAAACTTGGTCCCTGGAAGAAAGAGAAGGTTGTATCCTTCTGTAGGCTAGCACCTACGTACTAGTATCTTGGCTAGTGCAAGAGCTAAAGGGGGTTGTAGCTCCCTTCCAGGAGAAGCTAGAGAACAAGAGAGGGTTGTAGCTCTCTGCAGGTTGCAGCCTGTGTACTGGTAAAGGACTGCACCAGTACATTGTAAAAGAAGTTTTTAATTCAAAAAGAAGATAGAGACGAATTGCAGCATGTGGTTTTCACCCACATTGGGTTTCCACCTTATATCTTGTGTTCTTGTGCGTGATTGTCTTTCTGTTCTGCTTTACTGTCTCTGGTTATTGGTTATTTGATTCCGCAACACAAATTAACAATCATCATCAGAAAGATAAAGTAAATTAAAAGTTTGCTTTGTATACACGGTTTTCCTTCTGCATAGTTGCGTATATACGCGGGTTTAACTAACTGAAGTAACATATATAATTTGTTTTGAAAAAGGAATATTTGACTTGATAATACTGATTCACCCCCCCTCTCAGTATTATTTCCAACATTTCGATTATCTAATCTCTTTGTCATTACATTCTTTCCTCTTTTATTAATCAAATCCTCTCCTAACTGCATTTACAACTCAATATCTATTTTTATCAACTCAACCATTAAATCCCTATTCTCAAGCTCTGTTACACACCTATACCAACAAATTATCTCCTATTCTAAAAATAATACAATATTCTAATTATTACAATAATTGAGATAAAGATTAATTCAAAAGATCCAATCCTCTCTACTAAACTGATTTTTGACCACTCAGGTCAATGAAATTCATGTCTTGTTAGCCACAACATGTGAACATACAATCACATTTTTGGCTAAGTCTAGATGCTCCTACATCAGGATTAAAATCCTCCCAGTGAATGACAAAATCTTGAAAAATTTTGTTTTTTCTAAATTGATAATGATTTTACTTATAAATATTTTTTAAGTTTTGTTTTGATTATTTTGATTTATTTAATTTTATGATTTATTCATTGCAAATCCATTTCTCTCATTTAGATGTTGTTTTCTTTCTTAATTTATTATTATTAATGATTAAGTATTTGAACTTTCCCTTTTTATCTTTTTAATGATTGAGTTGACAATAACTTCACATCGACTTATATTGGAAGACAACATTCTCTATTATAAACAAATAATAATTTTGTTTCATGTAAAAAGTGCTTAATTATTTACTAATTTTAGCGGTAACTTTCAATGAGAAGAGTTTTCTTGTGTTAAGAATTAACATGAGCACGATAAGACAATAAAATGGTCTCATTAGTGGATCATGACAACACCTCATCAAGATAAGAATTACAACTCATGAAAATGTGATCTTAGGCTTTGTGATTAATTAGGGACTCACAATATAACATGCCTCCCTCAATTAAAAGTATGAATAATTGTATGACACATATACCAATAACTTATGTCATCTTCAATTTGTAACTATTGAGCTAAAATTCGATGAAGACTTTCCCAAGATACTGTTGACATCTAAATATCTGGAAGCAAACAACTATTATGTCTAAACATTTTGAATGAATAATCATTTTTTAATTTATTGAGGAGACTAATTTCTATGGTGGAATTCCCAATCGTTGACGAATGTTGATTGAAATTTGACTGATAAAACTTCAAAACATGAATCATGATATTTGGTATTCCCCGCTTATTAGATGCAATGAGAGAAGCTTTTCACTAGTTCATTCTTGAAAGGATACATGATGGGGCTTTGGATTCTTTAGGTGGTGGTTTTGTTGGTTGACCACTAACCATATTCCATGGAAACTAATTTTTTATGGTTTATAAGTAACCAATCCACTTTGAATAATGTGGTGGCTTTTGGGTGACAACTACCATTCTAGTTACAATATATGTAGATATGACAAATAATTTGCACAAAATAAGTTTACATTAGTCCAAAACCACCTATTATGTGTCCACCCCTTGTAGACCAGTCATTTGTTTTACATTAAAGTTGAGGGTTCAACTAAAGAAGTGAAGTCATTCTCACAATTCACATCACATGTCTTTCACTACAAGGCTACCACCTCACTACAAATCGAATATTATCAATGAATTCATTCATTCATTTGGTCCACATGCTCAAGGAATACTTTATAAGAGCTATCACATTGCTCATGGAGTTACAAAGTATATGATCATGTTGATTATTAACATGGTATGTTAAGAAGTAACATGAGCTTTAGGAATTTGGAGTTCAAAATATTATAGGTGTAATGACCCCCTAGCATCTTGTTGTGCTAATGTTCTTGTTCATGGTACATTCATGTATATAATTTAAATATTATCCTAGCCACTTTGCATTCATAGGGTAATTGTAAGTAATCCAATAGTTACCTGCAGATATACCTATGCATATACATGTATGAGAATATGATTTAAACCCACAGTTATTATTTGAGAAATAATAAGATAAAAAAAGACGTGTACATGATAAAGACCTTACTTGGAAATTAAAGACCTTACTTGGATATTGTCACAAATATTTATGTTTATAAAGACTAATTAATCTATACTTATTGGTATAACCCTAGATTGTTGAAAAGAAAGGCCACTAGCTAAGGTTGAATGGCCTAACCTTATGATTGTACCCTTACTTGTCTAGTGGAATGCTCTTACCTTAACCTAAATACAAGATTATACTAATAAACAAAGATTGGGTAAAATGGAAAAATGCAAAACATATAAAATGAGGGTGTGTTATTTTCCTCCGATTAGCTAAGCCATGTAGCCATGAAACTTAGAATACTTACAAGAATAATTGGCAAGTAGTTGAGTATATTTTTTTCTTCTCATAACTTTTTGGTTCTAGAAACAATTTTGAGAGGAAGACATATGTCAGGCAGTGAAGGGGGAAGGAGGCCAAATGGCTAAACATTTATTGGCCTACAAGGTTGATAAAAAAAGACTAGGTCAGGAGGGATAGGTGTGAAATTTATGTTAGTCTTGAGAGGTTGGACTATAACTAACATGGGTCAACAATCATATACTAGAAAAGGGAAAGGGAGTTGAACAAGGGGATGAGAAGAACAAGGAAGAAGAAGTGAGGTAGTGGGAGCACAACAAAGAAAGAAACAAGCAAGAAGAACAAAATGGAGAGAGTAAGAAAGCTATTAGAGGAACAGACCAAAGGGAATTGTTGCAAGGAGGGAGAAGCATGAACCTGGAAATTGTGGGATTTGCAAGGTAAACCTACATGAAGTCAAGTCTCCAAAAACAAAGGTGAGCCCGTCTGATGTTAATGAATTGCACCCTTGATTTTTACTGCTCTAGATTTTGATTGGTTATGTTTAGGGTCTGGATTATGGGGTACAAGAAAATGGTAATAATATGTTTCTAAAAACTAGACATGAACATGAATCCCTTCTTGAATCTACCTTCTAATACCTCACAAATAAAATGTGTGGTAGGGTTTCTATACCTGTTGTATGTAGTATGACCTATTAATAATGTTATTACTTGATTTATCTCAACCTTTAGGAGTAAAGTAATTTATAACTATGTCCTCTCGATATATAGAATAGTTAGATAATAGTTATTTCTCAGTTGGTCTAGATTTCTGGACAAAAGAAAGCTTGCAACAATGTCTAATGGCTTGGTCATTTTCCAATAACTGGAGTACACATGGAATAAATTGATGTCTCATAACATTGTGTAATATAATTGGAACCTTTATCTTCCATCAAATGTAGCTATAGTTAGGATCATTGAATTGAATGAGGGTGGATAATTTTATCTTTAGAATCCCTCATGGGCTAATGGGTGGAAGAAGTCACCTTTGGAATCCCTGCATAA
>APFE030048031.1:233370-310784 GCA_000404065.3 Pinus taeda
ATAAGCCATTGGGTAAAATGTTGTGCAATTGAACTCCATGTCATGGAAACCATAAAAAACCTTAATTTTCTTCCCTTTTGTTTATATAACATGCTACTAGGTATGGATTGATTGTATTCCCATCAAACAAAAGTAGATCGACATGAGAAAGCTATTAAATTCATAGATGAGACTGAGGAAAGGAAAACATTACAAGGAAAACAAAAACCTACCTAAGTGAGAATAATCACAATTATGCAAGCTAAGCATAGCGATAGAAAATGATGTATCCTATTTTTCATACACATTTCTAGTATTTAAAAATATAATAACAATGCAGGAAAATAAGAAAGTGAGGTCCTAGATACATATCATGTTCTACAACAATACCAGGATGTATTCCCTCTAGTCATCCTTGGCTTTCCCCCTCATAGGGAGGTAGAATTTTCTATAGAACCAATGCTAGGAGTAGCACTAACATTTGAGGCACCCTATAGGATTGGCACTCCTGTGTTGATAGAGATGAAATTACAATTAAAGGAGATGCTTGACAAGGATTACATAAGACCAAGTGTGTCTCCATGGGGAGCATATGTATTATTTGTAAAGAAAAAAGATGACAGTCTCAATTTATGCATTAATTATGAAAAATTAAATAAGGTGACCATAAAAAATAGATACCCCTTGCCATGGATTGATGATTTATTCTAATAGTTGAGAGGAGTGAAAATCTTCTCTAAAATTGATCTCAGATTGGGATATCATCAAGTACACATCAAGGAGGAGGGCATTCATAAGCAAAAATTTCGAACAAGGTACGAGCACTACAAATGTTGGTCATACCTTTTGAGATTACAAATTCCCATGCCATGTGTACATGCCTAATGAACAAAGTATTATGCCTTATCTAGATAAATTTGTAACAATATTTGTTGATGGCATGTTGGTGTATTCAAAAACCAAGGAGGAACATGAAGAAAATTTAGTGGCAGTAATACAAATATTGAGGGAACATAAGTTATATATGAAATTAAGTAAATGTGAATTCTTCCAAACCCAGATTCATTATTTGGGACACATAGTCTCCAAGGAAGGAATAGCAATGGATCCATAAGAGATCAAAGCCATAATGGAGTGGCTAACACTGAAGGATGTAATAGAGGTGAGATGATTCATGCGATTGATTAGTTACTATAGGCAATTTATTAAAAATATCTCCAACATAACCCATCCAATCACCTCCTTACGCAAAAGGTGGAAAATGTTTGAGTGGATGGTTGAATGTGCAACAAGATTTGATCAATTGAAGTAATTTCTCATGATAGTACTCATCCTAAGGATTGTTGATCAAGACAAGGACTTTATAGTTTGCATTGATGCTTGCAAAGAAAGGATTGGTGGTGACTTAATTCAAGATGGACAAGTGATTTGATATGGGTCAAAAAAGTTGAATGAGAATGAGCTAAATTACATGACTGATGACCTAAAACTAGTGCCATTATCCATGCATTAAAAATTTGGAGGAACTACCTCCTTGATAGGAGGTTTACCTTAATGATGGATCATGGAGGGATGAAATACTTATTTGATCAGCCTAAGTTAGTGCGAGACAAGCTAGGTGGTTGAAAACACTGTTGGGTGTGGAGACTGATTATCTTCTTTATTTAGAGGTATTGTTGCATTGGAGCCCAGTTCGTAACGGGGTGCCAATGCCACCCTTTTGTTTTCCGCTAGGGGGGTCAACGACGATTTTTATGAGCCCCCTCCTAGCAAAGATTTGAGGGCAATGCCCTTGAAGCTAAAAATAGATGTAAATTTGCCTTGTAAAATATTGTAATTTCATAGTCAACCTAAGTCGTTCATTAGGCAAATGATCTGATGGTAGAAGTTATGTTTAATTTAGTTTTTTTTTTGCACTAGAAGGCAACCCCTCGCTATATATGAAAAGCTTATATTGCAATTATGTAGATGTGCATTCTGAGCAACAAAAGAGAGAGGAGACTATGTGAGAGTGAAGAGGAAATTACAATGGATTTTTTTAGGTTGTGTCTCTTCATTTTGCTGGATACTATCAAGGAAGGATTGGTTTTTTCTTCATGGATGTAGCCCAAATTGGGTGAACCATGTATATCTGTGTCTCTCTTGTTTTATGTGTTTTCTATGTTTACATTTCTGAAATATTTTATGTGTTTCATTGCTCTGTAATATATAATTTTCTAACAGTCGGTATCAAAGCCAAAGGTCTATTTGGATGATAAAATCACAAGAGAGAAGGGTTCCTTGTTCAAGTGGGAGCAATGGTAGAATATGGTATGTTTAGGGTCAAAACATTTAACAGCCAAAACTACTAGTTGTGGAAGATGCAGATGGAAGGTTATCTGTACCAGAAAGATTTGTAATTACCATTGAGCAAAAAGACAAAGAAACTGATGAGCATGATAGGCACAGAATGGGATATTCTCGACATAAAGGAACTTAGAAAAATACGGTTGTGCCTAGAAGAGTCAATAGTCTTTAATATTTCAAAGGAAACAAAAACAAAGGGTTTACTGTCGACATTGGACAAACTATATGAAAAACCCTCGGTAAGGTATTTCTTATGAAACACTTACTCAATATGAAGATGTCAAAAAGTGGATATGTTGTTGATCATTTAAATGAATTTAATATGGTTACCAGTCAGTTAAGTTCTGTAGGGGTAAATTTTGATGATGCAGTTAGGGCTCTGTTATTTCTGTGCTCATTGCCAGAAAGTTGGAATGGTTTAGTTATGGCCATTAGTAACACTGTCTCTGGAACTAGTACTTTGAAGTTTGATAATTTTGTTGGTGCAATCATTAGCGAGTAAATGCGATGGAAAATCTCCAGCGAAACATCAGGTAATGCTTTAACTGCAGAGACTAGGGTAAGAAAAATGGCAAGAGGAAAGAGCCTAGGTTTTACAGTAAGTCAAGGAAAGGCAGATCCAAGTCCAAATTGGGGATAATGTGCTTGAAATGTGGGAAGAAAGGACACCTGAAGAAAAACTGTAAGTCTCAGAAGGGAAAGGAAGGAGACTTGCAACAAGAAAATAATCATGAAGCGAATGTGACAGGTGACGTGTTGCAATATGCTTTGATTCTTTCATTAGAAAATATTATTAATGCTTGGGTGGTATATTTAGGGGCCTCATTCCATGCCACACCTGATAGGAAACATTTTCATGATTATGTTCAAGGAGATTTTGGACAGGTTCGTTTGGGTGATGAAAAACCCTGTAAAATCATTGGAATGGGTAATGTTTTTAGAAAACATTAGAATGGAAACCAATGGCTATTGAAGGAGGTAAGGCACATTCTAGATTTGAAAAAAAATATAATTTCAACATGGAAGTTGGGAGGTGAAGGTTGTGTAACTACTTTTACAGATAAAACCTGGAAGGTCACCAAAGGAGCCCTGGTAATAGAAAAAGGAGAAGAAATTGGTACATTATATTTATGCAATGGTATTTCTAATTTTGTTAATGACTTAACCTCTACAAGAGCATATACAACATTGTGGTATAATAGGCTTGGGCACATGAGTGAGAAGGGGATGCAAATTATTCACTCAAGAAATTTGTTGCCAGGTTTGAAGCATGTTGATTTGGAATTTTGTGAGAATATTGTTTATGGAAAACAAAAGACAGTCAGATCCCTCAGAGTTGGGAAAGAAAAGAAGAGTGAAAAAATAGAGCTTATGCATACAGATGAATGGGGACCTACTCATGTATCATCTCTCGGTGGTGCTTGTTATTATGTTACATTTATTGATGATGCAACTAGAAAGACATGGATTTATTGTATTCGAAATAAATCTGATATATTTGATACTTTGAAGAAATGGAAAGATTTGGTTGAGAATGAGACAAGAAAAAGGTTGAAGTGTCTCAGATAAGGCAATGGAGGTGAATATTGCAACAGAGAGTTTGATAAGTACTATTCAAAACATGGAATTCATAGAGAGAAGATAGTTTCAGGAACACCACAAAAAAATGGTGTGTCAGGAATGATGAACAAGAAAATCATGGAGCGTGCAAGGTGCTTGAGATTACGTGCAGGATTACCTCTACAATTTTGACTAGATGTTCTAGATATTGTTGTTTATCTAATAAACAGAGGGCCTTGAAGTTCCTTGGATGGAGGTATTCCAGAGGAGGCATGGATAGGTAAAAAGGTAAACTACTCATTTTTAAAGACTTTTGGTTGTGAAGCCTCTATCCACATTAATAAAGAAAATAGAACAAATATTGAGGAAAAATAAAAGAAATGTACCTTTATTGGATATGGTGTTAATGATTTTGGTTATCACTTATATGATTATGAAAATAACAAAATATTCAGGAGAAGAGATGTCATATTCAATGAAAAGGTTTTGTATAAGGATCAAATGCAGGAAAAGAAACAAGAAAAAGAAAATAGAGAATACACAATGCATGATGAGATCAGAAAAAGGTAAAGGTGCCTGAAAATCATAATGATCAACAACCAGAACAACAACAACAACCACAAGAGAAACAGGCATCTCAAACACCTAAAAGTGGTGTTAGAAGCTCTACCAAGATAAATAGACCCTCTGAACAATACTCTCCTTCATTATATTATGTATTGTTGAGTGATTTTGGTGAAGTAGAATGTTATGAAGAAGAAGTGCAGGTACAAACCAAGAAGAAGTGGGAGCTAGCCATGAAATACGAGATGGACTCCTTAGTACATAACCAAACTTGGAACTTAGTCAGGTTTCCTACAAGTTAAACAACATTGTAGAATAAATGGGTTTACAGGTTGAAGGAAGAAGATGGAGGTAGAAAAAGGTATAAAGGTAGACTTGTGGTGAAGGTCTTTGCACAGAAAAAGGTATAGACTTTGATGAAATATTTTCACCTGTTGTTAAAATAACTTCAATTAGAAATATTTTAAGTCTAGTAGCAGCTAAAGATTTACATATTGAGCAGTTAGATGTAAAGATGACCGTTCTTCATGGGTATTTGGAGGAAGAGATCTATATGCAACAACCACAAGGATATGAGGTCAGAGGGAAGGAGAAACTAGTGTGCAGGTTGAAGAAGATCTTGTATGGCTTATAACGGGCTCCAAGGCAATGGTATCTAAAATTTGATAGGTTTATGCCTTAACAAGGTTATACTAGATGTCACTTTGATCATTGTGTTTATCTCAAAAGGAAAAATGATGGCAACTACATTATATTGTTATTGTATGTAGATGACATGCTTGTTTCAGGTTCTAACATGCAGGAAATAAATATGATCAAAGAAAAATTGGCATATTCATTTGCAATGAAGGATTTGGGTGATACAAAACAAATCCTTGGTATGAGAATAAGTAGAAACAGGAAAATCACAATTTAATATTATCTTAGAGTGAGTACATAGAAAAGTTGTTGAAAAGATTTAATATGCAGAATGAAAAACCAATTACTACAACTTTGGATAGCCATTTCAAACCATGTAAGGAGATGTGTCCCAAGACTTAGGAAGAGATGGATTATATGTCTAAAGCTCCATATGCATCAGTAGTTGGAAGCTTAATGTATGCAATGGTCTGCATAAGGCCTAATATTGCAAATGCAGTGGGAGTTGTAAGAAGGTACATGAAAAATCCAAGAAAAGAACATTGGATGGTAGTGAAGTGGATTCTCAGGTATTTGAGAGGTACCACATATCAAGAATTATGCTTTGCTAGTTAAAACATTGCTCTACAGGGATATGTTGATGTAGATATGGCATGTGATAGAAATAACAAGAAGATCACCACAGGGTATGTGTTTACTATAGGTGGAAAAAATGCTAGTTGGATTTCAAAATTGCAAAGTTTTGTTGAACTCTCAACAATGAAATCAATGTATGTTGTTGTTATAGAGGCTAGTAAAGAAATGATTTGGTTACAAATGATTCTGGTTGAATTGGGTAAGAAGCAGGAGTTGGGCAAGTTATACAGTGACAACCAACGTGCCGTTCATCTTGAAAAGAAATTTTCATTTGATTCCACGACTAAACATATACCGTTCAAGTACCATTTTATATGGTCAGTGTTGGAAGATGGATAGTTGAAGCTGGAAAAGATACACACTATCTAGAATCCAATAGATATGTTAACAAAAGTTGTAACCAGGGAGAAACTGAGATTCTTCTTGGTTTCAATTGGTCTTCAAGTATGCTGATGAAGATGAGAAATAACTAGGTCCAAAGTGGAGTCATTGTCAAACAAATGAAGCAGTTGTGTAGTTTCTATAATCAGTCTCCAAGTGGGAGATTGTTGGGTGTGGAGCTTGAGTATCTTCTTTATTCATAGGTATCATTGCATTGGGCCCCAGTTCATAATGGGGCAGCAATGCCACCCATTTTTTCGTTTCCAGGGGAGGCGACGAAGATTTTTATGAGCCCCCCCATAGCGGGGGTTTGGGGACAGTGTCCCTGAAGCTAAAAATATATGTAAATTTGTCTTGTAAAATATTGTAATTTCATAGTCAATCTGAGTTGTTC
This sequence comes from Pinus taeda, assembly GCA_000404065.3. Lineage (NCBI taxonomy): Eukaryota > Viridiplantae > Streptophyta > Pinopsida > Pinales > Pinaceae > Pinus > Pinus taeda. Next base: position 239,870 of record APFE030048031.1, read on the forward strand.
ATTAGGCATATGATCTAATGGTAGAATTTATGTTTAATTTAGGGTTTGTTTCCCTAGAAAGAAACCCCTCACGATATATGAGGTAATTGTATTGTGGCTATGTAGATGTGTATTCTAAGCGACAAAAGAGAGAGGAGTCTGTGTGAGAGTGAAGAGGAAATTACAACAGATTTGTTGTAGGTTGTATCTCTTCATTTTGCTAGATAATATAAAGGAAGGACTGATTGTTTCTCCATGGACATAGCCCAAGTTGGGCGAACCACGTATATTTGTGTCTCTCTTGTTTTATGCATTTTCTGTGTTTATATTTCTACATATTTGATGTGTTTCATTGCTTTTTAATATAAAATTTTCTAACAAACACTTAGTGAATTTTATTTTGATATCAAAATAGCATTGTTGATGCACTTAGCATAAAAGTGGAAATAAGACACCTAATAGTCATTACCGCTTCTAGAACCATCCATGGAGAACAAATTACAGATGTAGGATAATATGATGAGAAATATCAATAGATAAAGGATGAGTTATGTAACAAGACGACAAGGGAGACAAGAGACAATCATATCACCTCAGAAAAGAGGACTTGATCATATTCAAAAATAGGATATGTGTGGAAAACAATAGTGAATTGAAGAGGCTCAAACTCAAGGAGTTCCATGGCAAACCATATTTTTCCATCTAGGATATCAGAAGGCCCTCACGACCATCCAAAAGTTTTACTACTGGCCTCATCTAAAGAAATTGGTAGTAGACTTTGTTGCAAAATGTGTGCAATGCCACCAGGTATACACCAAATGTAAACATCTTACAAGACTATTGCATCCCATTCCCGTTCTGGAATGGAAATGGGAAATGATATCATGGATTTAGTTACCATATTATCAAGAACATCTAGGAAACGTGACACAATCATGGTGGTGATTGAAAAATAGAGAAAAGTCGCGCACTTTGTAGTAGTCAAATCCACCAATTCAGCTAGTGAAATAGCACAAATATTCAAATGGGAAATTGAAATTACATGAGACTCCCAAGAAACTCATATTTTATAGAGACACTAAGTTCACCTCAAGGTTTTGGAAGAAACTATTCACATGTTTAGCGACAAAATTGGCCTTTAACACAATGTATCATCCACAAACATAATATGGAAAAAAAGATAGAACAAATAGGATCCTCAAGGATATGTTGAGGATGTATGTGATGCATGTTGAGATTTGTAGCTTGGGAGGTACTCCAAACCCTCAGATTAAGGGCTTTGGAGGATTTGATACGCAAGTGTAGCTTGTGGGCATGAAACCCAAGCCTGTGGGCTTTGCACCCAATCATATGGGTGTGAATCCATGAGGAGATTTCTACACATGATTGATGGAGATGATAGATGACACTGAGATGAACTGAGTGCAATGAATATCATCCAAATTCGAAGTGTAGAAGTAAATATATGAATTTTTGAAGATTATGTGTGGGTTTGTATAAGAAAGGTAAAGTTGGGCTTCACTTGAGGAGGTTCCCTTTAGGCTTAGACATTTCCATATGAGACATGAATAAATAGGAGGTAAGGGAGACCTCATTTCACACATGGTAAGGATCAACACATAAAGGAGATATCTCTGATTTGGTCATAGGAAGAAGGGGACCCAACAAAGATGAAAGGATGTATATTTTGTGCCTTCTTCTAGACTATTTGGCAACCAAGATCTTACAGATAGGAGGTCGAGGTCAGAAGGGTAAATTTTGGGCAGATCATCAAGTAACTCTTATATGTTTAGGGACACGTATTTATGTTGTAATTGCAGATTGCAAGGAGGGTTGTTTAGGGAGTATGAGTAGCCTATTAGGATCCCTAAACAAGGCCACATATATCTCCAACAAAATTGTAGTAAGGAGGGTTTGAATAAGGGTTATGATACAGGTCAAAAATTCCCTCGTTAGGGCCAATAAAGTGGAGGATTAGGTTGTAGGTTTAAGATATGTGTTAGGGAAGTTTCGTGCATAGTATATAGGAGACTTTATCTTATGTTCTAGTTGTGGGGTGATGGGTAGTTGCAGCAGTGAGAAGACCCTTGTTTAGAGGGACGTGATACCTAGTAAAGGCCTATTCTACTAGATGCATCCACATAAAGTGTAGTACAATTTTTGTGAGGAGAGAAGAGGGTGGTTCCCTCGTAAAAATAACTAGGTTCCTTATTGTAAAAAACTATAGGCCTGTAGGATTTTTTGTGGAGGTTCCCAAATCTAAAAAAGTGTGTTGAAAGGGCTAGAAGGGACAATAATCTAGGGATATTGAGTAGAGAAGGGAACTGTAGTCTTGGAGCAAGGTTTAGGGTTGTTTTTGTGCCCTAACCAAAGCTCAAACGTGCACATAACCCAAGGACAAGAGGACCAACGAAGTGCTAAAGGCATAAGTATGTATATCCTCTTGTTGATGTTGAGTTTCTAGTGGATGAGGTATAGGTTGGACTACTTTGTGAAGTCTGTTGGCATCCAAGAGGAAGGGTGATCCTAGGGGTTGGATGCCCTGGCAAGAGTGTAGATGTTACAACAAGGATTGGTCACTCATGGTCTGTTGGAGGGCAGCATGAGAGTGGACCAAGTGTGGACAGTGGATTAGGTATTTATGGTTTGTTGGAGGGCAACTTGATAGTGCCCAAGTTGGATCCTGGTGTGAACCATCTTCATGGACTTAAGTGGTTGCTAGAGTGGCATAAGAGGAGCTCAAGGGTCTAATCAACTAGGAGAATTTTTGAGTAGACCTAGACTTGTGTTTGGAGAATTAAATCTACAATAGAAGATGGGAAGTCCTCCTAGCCCATGGTTATTGTGAGACATGGGCATCTTGTAGTGATAGGTGGAAACCATTTATGCCCTATGTTAGTCTTCATTGGAGAAGTGCAAGAGGACTATAGATAGCTGAGATCGCTAAGTAGCTAATGAGAAGCAGTGGGTAATTGTGAGTTGTTCATAAATGGAGCCTTGATGTGTTCTGTATTTGATGGACTAAGGCACAACTAGTGAGAAAATTGGATATTTGAGGTTCAATGGCCAATGTTAGGGTCAGTTGTTTTCATCGTCAAGTGTATTTTCCATGCCCTTTAATTTCCAGTTTTTGAATAAGATTGAGCCTATAACCACTGTTGATATCATAGTCTCAAATGTCACTATCCATCATTATCAAGTTTTTTTCATCAAGGGTTCACCAAAAGCAGGAAGGAGTTTCCAATTAATGGGATTCATGGTTGCTTCACAAGTGGCTATCAACTATTTAGGAGGTTTGCAAGAGCTGGAGTAACTACTTCAAGAGTTATACACCATCACACAACCATTTCAATGCTACCCATTTGACCCATTTTTCTATAGGAGGTGTGCAACCATACAGAGCATGGAGTGCTACTACTATTCGTTGTCCAGTTCTGCACAAATGATTTGTTTTAGCAATCCTTTTTAAGAACACTTTTTGATCTCATGGAGGTGAACTTTGGGAAAATGAAAGAGGTTTTTCTCAAGTAATTGAAAAATAACAATAACCTCTTCCATGTTTTGCACAGATTTCAAGGATCAGGATATTTGAATGCATCTTCAAAGTTGTTGTGGGATAAATTCCCCTAGGGTCTTGGGTGGATAACCTAGCACACTGGAGGTTATCTATTCAAAGAAACACACATTCCATACAACCATAACGCTACTATAAGAAAAATCTATGATAGGGGGCGTACCTGAGGTCCTACATTTGAGAAGAGCCTTCGAGGGTCCAAACCCTTCTTGGAGTTCCTTTTGCTCCTTTGATCTGCAAAACTATCAATTCAAGAAAGTACAATAGTATATGGACTAAACGTCATAAATAAACCATCTTCATATTATAATGAAAGGTAGTTAGTTATACAATTAAACAACCATTCACATATGAATCATAACATGAATATCATAAACATGAAGAAGATTTATATCAGGAACAAAGACATGTGTTTCTTTTATTATAGACAAATAAAGTACAGAAAGGAATAATTTCACCTGATTCGTCCTTTCACAGGCTCCAAGCAGAACTGTCTCCCGAATTCGTCCAATCTCAATCCTTTAGAAAACTCCTTCCATGACTTACTCCATGATATCTCAAGTAGTATGAAGACATCAACGCACACAAGGAAACAATAGTTTCCTGTAAAAATGGGGGAAGTGCAGGAGTTACTAGGATCTTCAGACCTGGTCAGGGAAATCTCAGCATAATAATCTTTCTCTATCTTCTCTACTCCCTTTGGCCTTCCCATTGAAGCCTTTTTATACTTCTCCCAAATTAGTTTTTTAGTTGGGAATTCGTTGGGAATAGTTTGGCCACGGGCACTAACAGGTAATGAACAGGTGAAACCCGTGATCTTTGCCCGAAATTAAGGAGATTTATTTTTTTTAAGTGTTTTAAGACATATACATGGGTTGGATATACACATACCCATGTATACACGCGTTTATCTCAGGGAAATGTCGCGTATAGGGAATAAAACATTGTTTTTTAAATTTTGGACCAGGTCTGGAAGGAGGGGTTGCCCTAGGCCATGAGTGCAGCACCACAAACCTCAAGAGTGATATTTGGAGCTATAACAGATGCCCCCTAATATATGAGGTTAGAAGGGGTACATGATGGCCGAAATGTATTAAGCAAGTCCATGGAAAGGAAGTCTGTCAAAAACTAAGAAGGACTTCACCAGAATTCAGCCTGCCAAGCCACAAAAGGAGATCAGAAAGAAACACCATCTGAGGTGCGCATACCCCATGCTCAGAGAAAGTACAGCATGTCGGCATATCAAGTACAAGTGGATCCACTAAGTATACAAGTATAAATGACTGAAAAATACATAATGGATCATCTGATCAAGATCGAACAAGTACATGTCTGAATGTCACGTATAAGAATGTCAATGATGCTGAAGGATGAAGCGGATCACTGATATCAAAGACTGATCCCAAAAAGTACCAAATGAACATGATGGAATAGGATGGTACTACACTGCAAACTCAGGTGCCAGCATATAAAATGTTGCCATGAATGACTACAACATATAAGGTGAAGTGGTATCAACTAGCAGCAAAAGGAGAAATTGTCAAGTGAACCAATGAATGCTGATACAACCTAAGGTCTCCACCGACCACCGTGGTACATTTCTATAGCATGGGAATAAATGATCTGAAGTCAACCATGTGAGAAATCATTTGATTACGGTTTATTGATGTATATTGTTAACAAATGCGAGACTACTCACCAATAATGATAATGAGCGTCAAGGTACCCAATACAATCTAACAAGTGTGAATAAATGAGTTGGAGTCGAACAAAAGTAAGAATCTATCAATCAGGAGATAGTGATGGTTTCCCACTGTCAATAGCAAAGGATCTACCACTAATGACTGCAAACCCCAAGGTACTGCCAAATGGACTCTAGATCTTTGCCCCAGAGCAATGAGTCGAAGTCGATAGGGAAAGATCTGCTAGAAGGAAGGCATTGAGGCATCCTCCATCAATCTAGTGTGAGTGTAACCCGTAGGCCAATAATGTGGAAGGAATCAGACGAAAAAGATGTAGTAACCCAACCGAAGTATGTTTCCGGCGTACACAAAATGTGGCTAGCGTATGGCAGAAACCCTCTGAACCAACCAATAATGAAAGCTGACACAGAGGCGAGTTATCCACCAATAGGGTCAAATGGAAGCCAAGGTATTGCACGAATCCCAATGTGTGATAATGTAAGCTGATGTCGAACACAAGGGAAACCACTCAGTCAAAGACCCATGATACTGATCGATGCTAAGCATAAGGTAACTTATCCATAATGAAAATAGGGCTAGGGTGCAGCTCTAGGCCTGTCCTTAAAGGAAGATGTCATCGTCGATAAGGACAAGACCCGCCAACAAGAATTCAATGGAGACCTTCTCAAATCGACATGAGTAAAGGACCAATATAGCTGATGTGATGATAGACATGATACTGACAACCAGGGATCGCTGACTAAAAAATGAGTTAAGAGACACCGCAAAGAGGCCGACTCAGGCTAACTTCCCTTGAATAAAAGCACAACTCAATGTGACTATGTGGCAGCATATAATGACTCTGTATAAGTTCGTTGTGCAGGAGGCACAAACGAACCCTCCATATGATTGGAAGAGATTAGCGATCGGGGGAGAACTGACTCAATAACAAGGTTAAGGCGTACCTAAGTCAAACTAAATCCTGCCCAAACGAAGGAGACTTTGTTTTGAGTCCTTTGTTTAAGGGCGACACGACTGACTCTAGCTGTAAAAAATAAATGGAAATGTTGTCCTGTTCTTGCTCTTTTTTGAAATATATAATTTTTTTGGTATTTTTCTTTTAAGCTGGAAAAATAATAAAAGAATGCTATAGTACAGTGGAAAGAAAAAGTGTTGGCGAAGCAGATGATCTAGTTCATGGGATTGGAACAATCCTATGCTTAATGTAGGGAGGTGAAAACTGGTCAAAGACACTCAAAGGTGTGTTCCTTGCATGGGTCAAGGTGTGTCAAGTTGCAGAAGTCAAAAGTATGCAAGTTTGATTTTGCGGTTGTCATGGCCAAAAGTTGGCTTAAACACAAGTCTAAGTGAAGCCGACTCAAGGCCAAAAGGTGCAAATAGTCAAAATGCAATGCAGTAGTACAACTCAACACAAAGGAGCCTCTAGGGTATAAGGCCAGAACGAAGCGAAGAAGAAAAGAGGAATGAGTCTTCATCGCATAAGTCATGGCGGGACTACATAGGACTCCCGAGCCTACTCGAATCAAAGCAGCATGGGTAAAAAATGTCAGTGAGGTGCTAACTATGATGCCCATGTAAATGATGGCTCTACCATCGTGTCATGATTTAAAGAATCGGCGAGTGAAGATGGTTTATGAACCATAACACGATGGGATCCACCCTATGTCAAGTGTATCGACAGATGGAGGCTAGTATGAATGATACAACGAAAAAATGGCTTCCCTAACCTATATGCCAGTGAGAAAATGATACCTGCCATGGCGGGCCAGAAGTCAGGGAAACATCTTGAAACTTGTCGAAAAAACGTCCAAAATGTCCTGAAAGTCAAACCATTCTCGACATTGCAAGCTCCCAAGTTAAAAGTTACATGAGACCAAACAAAATAAAGGTTTGAAAAATTTTGACATTTTCAAAGCCTATAAAAGAAGTTTTGGACTCACCATTTTCACCATTTGAGTTTGAGAGCAGAAAAGTGGAGCAAAAGGAGAAAACTTCCCATACACCAAATTCAATGGTCCAGATTCTTCCAAAGTCCCCAGGTAACTCTTATTCTTATCTTGAAATTGATTGTGACTAGTTTTAGAAGTTTTAATTAATGTTTCACCGTTGAATTTTTTGCCAAAAATTTCACCGCTGCATAAGGTAACTCTTATTCTTATCTTGAAATTGATTGTGACTAGTTTTAGAAGTTTTAATTAATGTTTCATCGTTGAATTTTTTGCCAAAAATTTCACCGCTGCGTACATGCGGGCCCTACACATGACTATGTGCAAAGGGACCCTCATATACGTCGCGAACATTTGAAACAAAAAACTAACAGCCCGAATTCATTTTTCTTTCAGGATGCCAGTCACTTGGCGAGAAAGAGAGCATACCACAGTAGATGATGAGGCCGTGAATGATCTTGATGCTTTGGAAGCCTTATGGGGATGTGGTTTGCTAAAATTCTTCAAAATGCCAAATATGAAGGCAAACACATGCCAGCTCGAGATGCTTCTTGATTATTGGAATATCGAGGAGGATGCATTTATGATTGACCAGATGCCACTCAGGATAGAAGTGGAAGATATCTATTTCATCACTGGCCTTTCCCGAAGGGGAGAGGTAGTACACTCCTGGGGCAGGACACAGAGCGGTCTCTCTATCGAGGACTACATACAAATATATTACCCAGGACATCCAAAGAAAGTTGGAAGTCAAATTTCCATCACACATGTGGCAAGTGTATCATTGAGGGTAATCATGTTCACCATAGCTCGAGTGAACGGATCAACTTCTCTGCACTAGGAATCACAGCTAACCATGAGCATGGTAGTTGACTGTCTCACCACCATATTTGACTGGTGTACTCCTCTTCTGGCTAGCATGAAAAGCTAACTCACTTCTATCAAGAGAGGACAGACCAAAATTTCGGTTATGGGACTATTTTGTGTTCTTTCTTTTTCGAGAGAGTTCCTGCACTTCGTCCTAGAGTACCAGTTTTAATCAGCACCCCACAAGATCCACGAATGTGAAGGTGGGCTGACTTTATGAAATGTTTAGGTGGTGGGGAGGTCCCACGGACTGCATTTGGCGACGACTTATTTTCCTGGTGGGGTCAACAGATCATCACCATGGATGACTACCCTTATGCTGGGTTGGATTTCCGAGGAGATCTCGATCTAGCATTACCACCAATCGCAGCATGGGGCGACATTGGTAGGTGATTTTTGATGTTATGGTTTTCTTTTATTTTTCAAATATAATAATGAACTTTGAATTTTTTTTTTGATAGGATTCAAATGACTAATATGATGATCATGTTCCAGATATTGGGTCGGTACAACCAGATGACTTCCCACGGCACAAACATTGCGGCCAAGGGGCCAAAGAGGCAACTGCAGACACAGAGCGAACTCCACGCATAGTTCAGCGGCACCTGGTGAGACTGACTCACCGAGTCCCAATGGCGATGGTAGAGGACCTTCCTGTAGAGATGCAATGTCACGTGGTTGGCATGCCACGAGACTGGGTCCGCACTTTTAGGCATGTGGCCCATGCAATAGTTTCCTACTTAGCCGCTCATCCTAAGCCGGGGAATTAGATATAGTGGACATGATTATGGGCATTTGACTACCAATTTTGTATATTTTTTGGACAGACTTATGTATACTCGAGATGCTTGATGATATATATATAACACATATTTCATTAAAATTGGAATTTTTTTAGTACAAGGACATTGCTAGATTTGAGTTTTTTGGATATTTTGAAATTCTAGATCTATTATTTACTTCCAAATTTAATAAAATATGTGTTATATATATAATATATATATATATATAATATATATATATATATATTATATATATATATATATATAGATACAGTTTGACTTTTTGACGCTTAATTTATTGTGATGAATGATTGATGTGTGAGTCTAATGCTTGATTAGCGATAGAATCAGCTAACCAATTATGAGATCTTGGAACATGCAAATAATTAATATAAGTAAACAATCTTTGCAACAACCTCACTCTTAAATACTGGCGATATAAACATGGATCCCTTACCCGATAGATGTTATTTAATTGTGACACTATCAATTGTGAATCAAGATAAACTACCAACGAGTCGATTTCGTGAGAAATGGCCTCGGATAGAAAATTAATGACGGAAGTATACTCAGCCATATTGTTTGAAGCGGGACCGATGCACACCCCCCTTGATACCATCAATTGACCAGTTGGATAATAGAGTACCCAAGCTGCGGAAGTAAGATTCTGAGTGTGCCGACTAGCACCATTAGCGAATCCAAAATAGATCAAGTCATCCATCAACACCTGCCAAAGCAGACCAAAAGGTGTTGATATCAAAAAACTCTCGATAAAATATGTACAAATATACAAAATGTACAAAGAAGCCATTGCCTAGCTACTACTTAAGCGAAGTACTTCTTAAGGTAGAGCCCGTTTCGAGGCTCTGCCAATTTGTTTCTTTCAAAATCGATTAACTCATATGACCCTTTTGTTAAAACTCATTTAATTATGAAGGTACCGTACCACATAGGCTTAAATTTTCCTGCCCCCAAGGTGTCCTTATCTTGGTCATAGACCAAGACAAGGTCACCTTCAGAGAAGACACGAGGACGAATGGCTTTATCATACTGGGTTTTAACCCTTTTCTTATGAGCCTCATTTACTGTGGCAGCATCTCGACGCTGCTCATCAAGATGTTCCAAGTGAAGGAGGCACTCTTCGAGACTAGAAGTATCTGGAAGGAGCTCAATAGCTAACTTAAGAGATGGAATTTCACATTCGATAGGAAAGATAAATTCCATCCCATAAACTAACTGAAAAGGTGTAAAACCTGTAGCAGTCTTGACGGAGGTTCGGTATGCCCATAGAGCCGAATACAACATAAGATACCAATTGGATCGATTTTTGTCAATTGTCTTTTGCAGGATTGTCTTAAGAGTTTTATTTACTGCCTCGACCTATCCATTGGACTGAGGATAATAAGGAGATGAATGTTCCCGCCTGAAACCTAATTTGAGAGCCAATATGGAGATTAGTTGATTCTGGAAATCACTGCCATGGTCAGTGACAATCTTTCTTGGGATACTGAACCTTGAGATAATCTGATTAAAAAGGAACAATGTTGCTGTCTCACTATCATTTTTATAAGTGGGCATGGCCTCAGCCCACTTCGCGAAGTAGTCCACATCCACGATAATATACTTGTGATTCGCTACTCAAGGTGGATTACAAGTTGTAAAATCAATACCCCACTTAGTAAAGGGACTGACAGTGACAACGGGAAAAAGAGGAGCTGGATGTGCACGCATCTTCCGAACGTTAACTTGGCACAGGTGACAGGTTTGACCGCTTCAACACAATCTTTGAAGAGCGAAGGCCAAAAATAGCCGACACACAAGATACTCTGAGTTGTAGCAAGCCCTGATAGATGACCACCACAAGCTCCACTGTGGTAGTCATTGAGCACTGACTCTGCCTCCTCTAAGGTTGAACAGTGCTGAAGGATTGGATCAACCCCTTGACGATACCATGTATCACCAATGATAACATAATTTTTAGCCAGGTGACATAATTTTGGACGTTCATCCTTAGAGAAAGTAGAGGGAAACTTAAAAGTCTGGAGATAAACAATGATATCTCCATACCAAGGTTCAAGTGAAGAGATGAGGAATAAATATTCGTTAGGTAAACTTTCCTCATAAACAATATCCTCTCCACAAGGCATCTCAGAAATTAGCTCAACAAAAACCATAGATTTCGTAGACTTGGCAGACAAGAACTCAACATCAAATTCTTGTACATTGACAATCCAACTATTATATTTGCCCCCAATCACTCGCCTACTGAGGACAAACTGAAACGGATTGACTGCTTCCAAGACAAAAGTTTTGTGTAGCAGAATACAATGACGGAGCTGTTGGATAGCATGGACAGCTGCCAAGGCCAACTTCTCAACCGGAGAGTAGAAAAGTTCAAGACCTATCAAGCCTCGGCTCAAATAATAAATCACATGCTCTGTGAGAGCATCATCTTCCTAAACGAGAACCATACCAATGGTTGATTCTGCTGCAGCGAGATATAAAAGGAAGTCCCTACCATAATCTGGTGGACTCAAAAGCGGGGCAGAGACTAATGCCTTTTTCAAAGCATCAAACCATCGTTGCGCAAAGTCATCCCACACAAATGGAACTCCTTTTCATAGCAAATGCATGAACCCTTTAGTGATCTTGGCGTAGTTCGCTATAAACCGTCTTAAGAAATTAGGCTTTCCTTGAAGGCTTTGAAGTTGCCGAATTGAGGATGAGGGAGGAAACTGAACTATTGCCTCTACCTTGAAGGGATCAACCATAATCCCTTCATTTGACACTATGAACCCTAACAACCGATCAAATGTAACCGCGAAAAAGCACTTGTTAGGATTCAACCGGATTTTATGAAAACGACATCGCTCAAAAACCATTCAAAGATGACTAGGGTGATCAGTTCTCTTTCGAGAATGAGCAGCGATATCGCCGAAGTATGCTTTGATGATATGTTTAATGTTGTGGAAAGCATATGACATGGCCCGCTGGAAAGTGGCTCCAGCGTTTTTAAGACCAAAAGGCATCTTTCTGTATGCAAAGGTACCCCAGGGACATATGAAAGCTGTCATATCTTGATCTTCAGGATGGATAGAAATTTGATTATAACTTGAAAAAATGTCCATGAAGGAAAAAATCTCATTACCCGCACACTCGTCAATAATCTGATCAATGAATGGCGTGGGATGATTATCTTTCGGACAAGCCTTGTTTAGGTCCCTAAAGTCGATGCATACAGGGATTTTTCCTTGCTTTTTATCCATAGGGACTGGATTAGAAACCCAAATAGTAAGAGGAACAGGGTATATAAAACCCACCTTCAACAACTTTTCTACTTCAGCTTTAATGGCTGCTACTTTCCTAGGATTAACTAGTCAAAGCCTTTGGCGAACCGGCTTGGCATTTTCATACGTCTTGATCTCATGTGGAACTATAGAAGGATCAATGCCAAACATTTCCTCATAAGACCAAGAAAATACATCTCGAAATTCTTTGAAAAGGTCAGTGTAAACTTGAATTTCTTCAGGGAAACATTCGATTCCTATGAAGAGATTCTCGATCACGTTACAGTACCTAGAGATGTTTATAGATATTGTTTCTGAAATCACTGACATATTACCTTCGGCACGGAAGTGTGCTTGAGCCAAATGATTTGATATCGCACAAACATCACCAGCAAATAGCTCGGAGAACCTATACTCTACTTCCTGCAATGGAGGAAGGAAATATGAATGATGGTGTAAGTCTTCCCAAGGTCAATCTATACCCATCATTACTTCAAGGATTGCTTCTTCAGAAGGTAAAACCGTATCTAAGCAGTCCAAGGCAGAGGTAGAATTAAAGGCCCAAGCTGGAGCCACATGACCATCTAGCTCCGCTTTGGAAAAAGGAGTACAATAGTCATCTGCAGAGTTAACGATAGACTGATATCTAAGCTCAACCATAGACATAGGGAATGCCATTCCATTAACTTGTCCTTCAGCTAATGTGGTCGTAGGTGAAGGAAAGGTCCAAGGGTTTGAAAAATAATGAGTTCTAAAGAACTCTTCTCGAGGGGACTCCTTAGATGATGAAACGACATTGATTCTAGCGATAAGAGAGGGAAAATCAAAGGTACACATCAATGAGGAATACATCCCAACTCCTAGATTCTCAGTAGGTGGACGAGGGTTATCCACTAAGGGGATAGTAGAGCCAGAAATTTCTTGAGGATTGACTAGACAATAATCCAATTGATTAACCTTAACAATTTTCCCTTCATGAGGAAAGCAAATGACACGAAATAGAGTTGAAACAACGGCATCCATTTCGTATACCCAGTTCGTTCCTAAGAGGAGATTATAGTCAGGAGGGTAGGTGAAGGAACAACTGAAGGAGATCCAATGGCCTTCCAGCATGACATTGACATGATGCACATGGAAGCTCATTCATTAATAATGCTATGAAAAATGTTAATTTTCCAATATGTAGACTTTATCTGAAAAGCCATGTGATGAGGGAGTCGCTTTTTGACATTTAACATGTCAAAAGTGAGCACTAAAGAGTTGGTTGGACCAACTGCCCCGATCACCGAGAGTAAAGCACTTCGTTGAGATGGACATGACTGGAGAACCTCTAAAGCAGACATGGCACATGGAATCTGAGCCAGATCCTCAACAATGGACTAATTCTGGGTGGCCCTAGTGTTAGGATTAATAGTCGCGCGTTTAGCGGAACCTTTCGGTATCTGTGGTATAGTCTCAACAGGGGGTCGCTCAATATGAAGGTCGGTATTTCCAGGAGCAGTTTTATCCTTGGAAGTTTTGGCTTCACCGTAATCATGTGACCGAGTAGCCACATGGACATTAGAACCCATCATGAAAATACTCGATGGATTTTCCCCTTCTTAGCTGCCCCCAGAAGAGGTACCCGGATTTGAACTTGCGCCAGCAAGCAATTGCTGCCCTTGGGGAAAAGGGTTGGTTAACACAGCTTGAGAACTAGAAGCCCCTTGCTGTCCTAACAAGCGCTGAGCGTCCTGAATCTTCGGGTAGAGATGAGTTAAATGGTCTCCACTACACAACTTGCATCGAAACTTGACTTTCTTTCTAGACTCATTTCTACCACCACCAGCATTTTTGCCGGATTTATTTGTGTCAACCTTCCCATCCTTATTATTTTTCTTACGTCGTCCTTTCTTTTTTCCATGGAATTTTGATTTCCTTTGGGGTTATCAGATTGGATGGCAATAATCGAAGAGAGTTGGGAAGCTGAAGGGTTAGACGATGTGACTTGGTTGTTAGAAGCAGTTTGTAAAGACAACTGTTGCAATTGGCTCAACAAGTTCACCACATTTGTGTCTACCGATCCAACGATACCATCTGCATGGGGACCTAGCTTCGACTTGGCTATATCAACCTTAGACCTAAGAGAATCTCGTAAGTATTTTTGTAGGATCCTAGACTGAGAGTAGATCAATTCTAATTTCTAGGCCTTAAAAATCGCTTGCTCCTCAGAATAAACTCTAGACATGGAGACATCCTTGGAGATTTTCGGGTTGTAAAGATTTCAAAAACCATTCGAGACAACACTCCAAAGGAATTTCAAGTTTAATGAGCCTCTTTCTCCGTCTCCATTCTTGAATATGATCAGAAATGTGAGTTGTTGCGTCCTAATGAAAATTGGCCAGAAGTTCAGTTTCGGCATCATAACGGACAAGCAACTGGAAATGATTTAAGAAAAGATTAGCTAAGTCAGCGAATGATGTAAAGTTTCCCCCTGGCAACTCTATATACCATTTGGCCGCACTACCAGTCAAGGTGCATTGAAAAAGCCTCAACCTAATTGAATCATCAATAAGGGAGTTCGACGAGCACCACAAATGGAATGTGGTCAATGGTTGCCTGGGTCTTCACTACTCTTCCCTTCGAATTTCAGAGTGTTTGAAGGGAGTTTGGTTGGGACCGGAGGCTGGCCGAATTGTATTTGATTGGATCGGTTGTTAATTTTGTGAGATCTGGCAAGTTCAAAGTTGCCAGAAACGGAAGCCTAGGAGGACCTTGGGGATTCCACCCAGACTGGGCAGAGCTCCTAAAGTTCTGAAGAGATTGGCCTGGATTTTGGAAGGCACCAGGTTGCCCGAAGTAACCAACAGAACTAGCTGAACCAAAAGTAAATCCTTGTGATCCAGGATAATTCTAAGTTTGACTAACTCCGGCTGCAAAACCTCCATAATCGGCGAAGCTTCCTCCTAAAGGATTATAAGGGGTTGATAACCCTTGATAAGGATTCCAAGGTGAAGCTAAAGGAGGAATACTTTGAAACAAACTAACTATGGAGTACGACCTATTCCCTTGTTGGCCGAAAAATAGATTCCCAGTTCCCACACCACTAACTGCAAGGTTAGTCCAACCTTGAAAGGGATTGGTACCTTTTCCTAAAGAAGAGAAAGGCATAGATCCAAAAGGAAAACCTTGGAATGAAGCTTATCCACCCATCATGGATGTGGTGGCACTAAATGGAACTGAAGGAATACCCTGTGAATGGGTGCCAAATGGGAAGAATCCAGAACTAAAAGCATTGGTTTGGGCACTTCCACTCGTAGAAGGTATGGAGGTAGACCCAACTAAAGATGTGCTAGCAAAAGACCGGAATAAAGAAGCAGAGGGGATGGAAATAGTTCCTCCCCCTTGTACAAATATTGGAGTCTTCACAGTCATAGCACTTGTAGTAGAAGCCATGCTTCGAGTAGTGGTCATCGATGGTAAGTGCGTAATGTGACCTGGACTTGACGGTCTATGTGTTGGAGACCCAATGTATTATAATACTTTCGGATGACTAGAAGGTAGGGGATAATTCAGAGCCGCTAACGATTCTGAAAGTTCTTCTAACTCTATGTTATCTTCTGCCCAAAAGAGAACTCAAGAAAGTACTGGAGTATTTCTCTCTTGTTCTATGGAAGTACCAAGTCTATCTTGAACACTAATGCCCTTGAGAGGAGGATCAATCCCCGATGCGTCAGCTGCTACGGGACGAAACCCACTGGCAGTATTACCTCTGCGCCTTCTAAGAAAAGGCTCTAAACTTGGTGGTGAAAGACCACGAAGTCTTCGAGACTGTCTAGGTGATCAGCCAACCACTTTGAATTTTTTATTAAGATCTAGCTAAAGACTCAAAAAATCAAAAGCTAGGCTGACTAAGAGCACAGAGCACACACTATAACGTCCCTAATAGATATCAGCCAGTCAAACAACTTTCAAGTATTTCCACTACGGGTGATTAGGAGCGGACACCAAAATACAAGAAAGTGATGTAAGGGGCCTTCCGAAGATAGTCTGGGATAATGACGGCCCAGTCCTATCATCGAAGGTAACAGAGGAAGTTACGCTGACCTCCTAACAATAGCCTGCGCTGGTGCAAGCCCCCAAGCTTCGCAAGGGTACCCTCTAGTAGTACCATTGAGTGTGATACAACATCGTCCTTAGGTGCCACAGGATTCCCCTCGGCAGCCACCTGTGTAGATCCCTAGGAGTAGCAACTAAGGTTACCAACTCGTATCAGAAGCCAGGTGGAACAGTCGTGAGGTAAGTTTGGACAAGTAGGAGAGCGGGTATCTATCTTCCCTGTCTTCACAGACCCTCGTGCTTAACTCCCAGATCCGGAGCTTTCCTGGTCTTCCTAACGCTATTAGATTTTCACTCACTATTCAGAATCCTATGTTTGACAGTTTAAATGGCCTTGGAGAGTTAACTCTCCACTCACCTAATCCAAGGCCCTAAAATATCCTAAAACTTGTTGGTGTGTCTAACTTGACAAATATAAAAAGTTCTAGTATATTTTAATTAGCGCTTGATTTTAAATGGGCTGTTATTTAAGTCAATGGATAAGCGGAAGTGAAACTAGTAGTGTTTTGATGCAAAAGAAATTAATAAAAACCAAACTACATGCCAATGCACTTGTTTTCGTTTTTCGATGAAAGAAATTTCTACAGGGTTCAAAGGAACTTCAAATAAAACAATAATTTTTTCTTTTTTTTCTTCAAACTTGACACTCACAAAAGCTAAAAAAACTATAGATGCCTAGAAAGATGCACAAATTAATCCTAATGCAACAAGTACATGTTGGCGCAAAATTGAAGACTACTCTTAAACCAAGAAATGAGAGTTGCTTGTTTATCAATTTTTGATTTGCCACTTAAAATGTTTAGATGGAATATAAGTTTTTTGATGCTTATTTCGTCTAAGCACTAAAAGCAAGATGAAGACAAACAAAAATTCACTTTCACTCAACAAAAAGGAAAACTAAATCAAAACTAAGTTCAAGAAAGCAAAACAAAGTTTCAAGAAGTTTCCTTCAAAAGCAAAACAAAAAATGACTTTTCAAAAGTGCTCTTAACAAGACTGAAACTTTATGATCGGAGAATAGGCAATGAAACACTGTGAATTTGGAACACAAAACAAGTGAGAACTCAACAAAAAGGTGCTTTGAAATGCTCTTAACAATCAAAAAGCAGCGAGATGAGCTTGGCAATGACAACCAAAATATTGAAAAGACAACTTTCAAGAAAGTGTGAACCAACAACTTTCGGAAAGCAAGAAAAGGAGATGGTCATAAAGATATAGTTTGGATATGCAAACCAAGAAGTCACCAAAACAAAACTCAACACAAAGATTGAAATCAATCTTTCTTCCCTGAAGACACAGAGCAACCAAGATTCCTTGCAAGAAACCTTGTTTGCTTAAGCAAAAACAATGACATTTGCAAGAAAAACAAACAAGACCAGCCTTTTCACATTTAGAGAGAATTTCAAATAAGATGTTTACTGTAAAACTAAAGACTGTGACATAACAGTAACTGTTCCAGACTAAATCAGACCAGCATACAAAATTCCAAAAACAAAAATATTTTAAAAATCTTGAAAATTATAAGATATACGCGACTGTGTTTGTGCACAGGTGCGTGTATACACGATAAGGCTTAAGGAAACATGCGTATACACAGGTTACCTTAAGGAAAAATGTGTATATATGCTTCTGTAAACAGAAAAAAATAGCATATGTAAAAGCTTTCAAGAAAAACAAAAAAGGTCTGGAAAAAACTGATCAAAGCTTGCAATTCAGGAACAGACTACACAGTAAAAGGAAGTAAACAGACATCTGAGCCCTGATTGGCTTGAATACACCCAAACTAGGAACAACAATACTATTGTCCCTAGTGGAGTCGCCATTTCTGTTGTGGGATAAATTCCCCTAGGGTCTTGGGTGGATACCCTAGCAGACTCGAGGTTATCTATTCAAAGAAACACACATTCCATACAGCCATAATGCTACTATAAGAAAACTATACGATAGGGGGCGTACCTGAGGTCCTACATTTGAGAAGAGCCTTCTAGGGTCCAAATCCTTCTTGGTGTTCCTTTTGCTCCTTTGACCTGCAAAACTATCAATTCAAGAAAGTACAACAATATATGGACTAAACATCATAAAGAAAACATCTTCATATTATAACGAAAGGTAGTTAGTTATACAATTAAACAACCATTCACATATGAATTATAACATGGATATCATCAACATGAAGAAGATTTATATTAGGAACAAAGACATGTGTTTCTTTTATTATAGACAAATAAAGTACAGAAAGGAATAATTTCACTTGATTCGTCCTTTCGCAGGCTCCAAGCGGAACCGTCTCCCGGATTCGTCCAATCTCAAGCCTTTAAAAAACTCCTTCCATGACTTACTCCATGATATCTCAAGTAGTATGAAGACATCAACACACACAAGGAAACAAGAGTTTCCTGTAAAAATGGGGGAAGTACAGGAGGCACTAGGATCTTCAGACCTAGTCAGGGAAATCTCAGCATAATAATCTCTCTCTCTCTTCTCTCCTCCCTTTGGCCTTCCCATTGAAGCCTTTTTATACTTCTCCCAAATTAGTTAATTTAGTTGGGAATTTGTTGGGAACAGTTGGACCACGGGCACTAACAGGTAATGAACAGGTGAAACCCATGATCTCCGCCCGAAATTAAGTAGATTTATTTTTTTAAAGTGTTTTAAGACATATACGCGGGTTGGATATACACATACCGGAATATACACACGTTTAGCTCAGGGAAATGTCGCGTATAGGGAATAAAACATTGTTTTTTAAATTTTGGACCAGGTTTGGAAGCAGGGGTTGCCCTAGGCCATGAGTGTAGCATCACAAACCTCAAGAGTGAGATTTGGAGCTATAACAAAAGTATATTTTTCATACATTGCAAACTGTTTGTTTTAGTCATTGTTTTGCAGAGGATTTTGTGTGGAGATGGAGAATAATTGGAAGAAAATGAGAGAGGTTTGTCTTCACAACAAAATCATATGTAAAACAGTATCTCATATTTTACCCAGGTGATACCGTTAGGGAGCTTCAAATGTTACTTTTTGATCCAGTTTTATAATTTCATTTTTGGAACAATTATGAAGTTTTTTGAAATTCAATTTGTGAATTTGAATTTTTGAAAGGTTTGAGACATCAAATGGGTGCTACTCGAACTCATAACATTTCAACCTTTCTATCGTGATGCTAGCGAAAAAGATAAAATGAATGGATATGCCATTAGCTAGGAGATAGGATAAAATACTTTGTATTTTTTTAAGGATAGAAACTACAGTTTTTATGTTAGCTTTGTTTTGTTTTTGTTGTCCAAAAAAATATCATGTTGCTAAGTTATTTTGATTCGATCAACTAAGTGGATAAGTGATGCAGTGTATATGTTCATATGGGCCTGTTGTGTTGAAAATGTATTTAAGGCCACCAAAAACTATGAAGAAAGGATTGATTGACAAATACAAGAGATAATATTTAGTGTATGTTGTGATTTTTCAGTGATTAATGAAGAAGACCAGAGTTATTTATTTCAAGGGTTCCTATGTCAACATAGTTTGGCGAAGTGTTTTCATTTTTTAATATATGCCATTTTTCTTTCACTTACTCATACTCCATTTCGTTCAGTTATTCATAAATCGTTTGTCATTATTATTTTAAAGAGATTAATGAAAGTAGATTTCATCTAAGATCAATGCTTTTTTTCCTCTCAAATAATATTCATGTTTTTCATCAGAAACTGAGTATAAAATTCATCCCTAGATGCTTTGTGCTTAGTGGACTATAATATTGTTTTCCTCCACCATATACTACAACCGATTTTAGAAGTGTTGGCTATCTTTCCCTTAGTAAAAAACTTATCACTATCCAATTTTAATCACTGATATTTTCCAAACAAGGATGCCCAATGCATGTCTCTGTCACTTTTTCATTAAATTTTTAATAACATAAAACAAATTCATTTCTCTTATTCTTAAGAGCTAGCCTAAAATCTGAAAAACTCAATTGTTTAATTGACTGAAAGACCCTATAGAGAGAGCCCTCTCTAGACCAAAAGGGATAGATTCTAGTCCAAAACAAGTTTGTGGTTACCTCTAAGATTTCTCACCTCATGCCGAGGAATTACAGAGTGCTAGCATCTAGATCGAATTGAAGCATTTATAGAGGTAGATGCTACATATGGGAAGCTGAAGGATAGGGAAAATGTGTATAGGGTATGACCAAGGCAGCTATGAGGAGCTCTACATCATCTAGACAGTCAAATTATCTTGTATTGAGTAGATTGGTAGTGATCATGACAAAAACCAATCTGTAGTTGTTGTATATCTTTATGTTCAAGCTGGCCCTTGAACCAGAGGTGGCTGCCTCAGTTGTTATGATGCTTTGTTTAACGTTGTTAACCTATCACTAAACAATAGCATTTGAACCACAATGGCCAGATTTATGGTTTTAATTGGGGGTGGTTGGCGATCAATGATAATTCCTACTCATGATTTAAAGTCTCTCTCACAGGGTTCCTTTTGAAAGTGTGAACTTCTAGCCTGACAAAACGACTTGATTTGTATAAGAATTTGGTAGAAGAATGTAAGGACATTCCTAATAATTGAGTAGCCAGAGTGGTTACTTGACCACTAGGAAGATTTGGATGCATGCAAAAGATTTCTACAACCCAACAAAATAGATTTAAAGGGAAACAAAATGGCTAAACTGAAACCAATTCTAAGAGGAGATATTTCAGATATATAGACTAATAAGCTAATCTCTTTTAATGGTTGTCAAAAAGTACAAAACAAAACCAATTAAAGAGGAGTTATGATGAAAAAACAGTCCAATAAACAAATCTCTTTCTAAAGATAATGATTTTGTAGACCTTCCTATAACCACTTTTATCATGTGTAGAAATAAGATATGAAAAATTGGAAAAACATACTCGAAGCACAAAATTCTGTCAAAACTAGAGCCGTAAGGATTTCATTAGAAAAACTACAATAGGAGATTTATTACAGATTTAAGAGTCTTGGCATCGAAAGCCAACCCAATTACTTCAATTGATGAAATATTTATACAAATTGTGAACTAAAATATCTTGAAAAAATATCATGATTTGTTTACAAATATCTTAAACTATTTTACACAAATAGAACTGAAATATAGGACATTTAAAAATAATGTATCTATTTGGCACTATCCTTATGAATTTCTATTTACAAAAAAAGAGAAATTCGAATTGAATTGCAACTCTTAGTCGATGAGGTGGCCTAACTGTCTTTGAGCAATTTCCTCCCAAAATCCTGCAAAATAGGGTCCAGTCATGACTTTGTATATCTTAATCCAAGATAGTTCTGTAAAAATTGAGAGAGGTTATTATAGATAAATATGTTCTTGAGACAAAACTCTCTTAGTTTCCCACTGTTCATAATACTTTCTACAAAACGATGTCGAAAAAGGAATTTACACAGTTCGAAAAATAGGCTCTGAAGATGTACTTGTATCTCTGACTATGTAATAGCTGAGTAAAATATGAAGTAGGTTATTGTACTTTAGCATATTAGGAACACAAATGTCCTTTATTTTCTCAATAATAATCTCTGATTATCCAATAAAACCTGTTGTCTCATGCGATTGAAAATGGCCGCCACTCCTCCAGCCGTTTCATCCACAACCGAAAGCGATTGGATCCACAAGCTTCCAACACTGGCCTCAAAGCCACCACATCAGCAAAAGTAGGAAGGAAGGATTTTCTTGATGGGTATATCTCTATCCTAGTAGTGAAAAAGTGAAGAACGAAATGGAAAAAGTGGATCTGGTATGCAAGAAGGGCAACCTGAGGGACCTGATGAGCATAGGCCGAGCGGGTAGTAGGAATGGTGTGTATACAACGGGAAGAGTGAGGGTTTATGCAAGTAGTTGTTTTTCGTCTACCCAGAGCCACGGTCAAAGATGATTCAATGATTTCAAAGCTAGATCTAGCACCCTACATGCCACAGACTCTGTAGCCTGTTTTGGTAGTTGGTCAGAAGAAGACTCAACTCCCCCACCCTCCTGGGACTAATCTCAGACTATCCCGCCATTGCTGGAGGTCACACCTGCATTTGGAAAGGGTGATCCACACCAACTGATTTCTCCCAAGGATGACCATGAAACGGATGTTGCAGAGCAGATCGATGAAGCCCATAAAGACAGAGACCTGTATGTGTGCGACTCCAGGGCACCAGAGCAAATCAATTGTTGGGGAAACTGATACCAAGCCCTAGATCGGATGCTACCTGAAAATGCATGGGAACCAAAATGGATCCTCTCCTCTCAACGATGAGTATCTACCATGCATGGGCCAGGATCAACCTCCCTCACCACGAGAGGGTGTATTAACCTCAGATCTGCCACTAATCTAAAAAATATGGCTCTAACCAAATAGAACATCCCACACCAAGCTCAAATATGGAGGCATTCACACACAAAGGCTCCCTCCGACACTAAATCATAGCCCCAGATCATAGATCTAATTCAGAGACACACACCTGTCATGATAGATCTAGAAGCATCTTCTCTTGAAGTACCCAAGGATAAAAAAAGTACCCTCTTTATCAGATCCATGGAAGGGAACACAATATGCATTAGGATAGGGAGTTGGGAGGAGATAAAATCACTCAAACAGAGAATACAAGAAAGGATAGGCATCCCATCGTGCAAACAACTCCTGATCTACACAGGAAAAGTACTGCAAGAGGAGCACAAACTAAAAGAATACTACATAGGCAACGACTCAACCATCTACCTCAGCACAAGACTCCGCAGAGGATGTCCAGGCACAAACTCAAAAGGACCTATCTCCTTCAAAGATGTAGTGAAAGGGAAGAAAGAACCGCAAGCACAAACAAAACAACAAGCTATAATCCCTGGACCCTAGATCGTCGAGGAGACAACACAGAACTCTGCAATAACAATTGTTGTACCTGAGGTAAATGAAATACGTGATGATTATTTATCTAAAGCAGTGATATGTAGGTTCAATGGGTTTTTTCCCATGCTAGAAGCCCTTCGTCAATGGATTTACTCCATATGGATAGCAAACTGTGATATCCACCTCTATTCAAAATTATTTTTTATTGCCAAATTCGACACAGTAAATGACAAGGAATAGGCACTAAACGAGGGACCATGGTTCTGGGGTAATGCTGGACTATTTATGACATCTTGGTTCCTGAAATTTGACCCCAACATTATGGTGGTTTCAAAAATGCCCGTGTGGGTAAAATTATACAACCTTCCTCTCCACTTTTGGCACATAAAAGTATTAGCAGGCATTAGCAATGCTTTGGGGAAATTCTTAAAAGTAGACAGTGAATGCCTCTCCAAGGAAATCTATACTTTCGCCAGGATCTGTGTATAGGTTGATCTCAACCATGGATTACCAGACCACACTCTCTTACTCCATAATGAAAAGCAATGGGCTCAACTGCCTGATTATGAAAGCACAGGCTTTAGACGTCGCATATGTTGTCAAACTGGCCATCTACAAAGTATGTGCCCACAAAACAAAAGAGACAGGAAAAGAAGACAGCCACCAAAACTGAAAGGATGGCAGTTTTCAGCCACATGGACAGATGATATAGAGAAGGAAAAAAATACAGAAGATATCAACATATTCCAAGAAGTAGAATATCCAGGAAATAATCTAGAACACATCAAAAAAATCATTCTACACAGCCCATAAAATTATGAAAAATAGATGGGGTTTGCAATAGTGCAAACCAACCCACAACAGCAAAGTGAGAAACTCATCCCAGGACAAGAAATGGGAGGCAACAAGTGAGCACACTCTATAGAAAGCTTAGATTCTGAAAAAGAAATTATGGCTATCACAAATGAAGCACACATGGCTATTGTAACAGTCACGTCCAACAATGAAGGTTGGCGGAAAGTGGAAAAAAAGAAAGGTAGGAAAGCATAGATAGCCAGTAAATATTTTTTAGATCTTGTTGCATCAAGACAAGTTTTGATAAATCATATGTTGTTTCAGCATCTACAATATTTAATTTTACTCAATATGAATAAAATTACGATTTTTCCATGGGAAAAAAAATTAATCTCTGATTATCCACAATATGTTCTGCAAAAATGTGGCTTAAATAGGACATTGCACAGTCAGAAACATACACTAAACATGATGAGAGTGTATATACCAACCCTTAACACTGTGTGAAAAGTGAGATATGCTTTTGTATTCTGGATTATGAACCAAAACCTCTTCCTCTTTCCAAATATTCATCTTTGTTTAGTCACACTATCCTATGCAAAAAGGTGACTAAAACAGGAAATTTATGGAAACCATTCCTTCAAAGATGCAGTTGCATCTCCCAATCCATAATAGCTGTTAAAAAAATGAAAGTGATTTTGTGCGCGAGGATGTTATCAACAAAAACCTCTTTCAGTTTTTGAAAATTCGTTCTCAGCGTTTTGTAAACCATGTTTGAATTTACTTTATTACATCATTTAATCATGTTTAAATGTATGATTAACTGAATCAACCAGCTAATTAAACTTAAATTTACATTTTGAGGGCACATTTACTCTTGCAGACCCATTTATTATTTCCAAACTTTTCAAACCTATTATATCAGCAAATTTAAATCATTAAAACTAATCATATTACAACATCGGCTCCAATGGGGACTGCTCCCCCCTATGGGATGCAGAGAACTAGTAGACCAGTTGCCTTTAGTGTTGGGCATGGAGTCATACCATAAAACCACCAACCATTGATTTGCCATCTTATGTAGGAATATAACCAATCCCCATGGATCAATGTTGTCATTTGAATACTCTGCTACTGCACACTGCAACCTACAACTGTAAAATGCAACCATATGCTTGCACTAATTCAGATACTCTTTCACACCGAAATCTGAAACTTGAAAACTATTGAACTGAAACAAATGAAAATGTAAGTGGAAATAAGCACAAGAGTACCTAACTCATGGGCTATGGAGTTAATTAGCTAATCCCTTGGAAGTCATTACACTCAACCAAACCAAACTTAATACTACAATCTTGAAATATCACTGAAACGATTATAGATATACTGCACCCTGAATCTGAAAGTAGCTAATCAATCCCACACCTCTATCTAACTAAACTGAAAAACTTTACATTGTTAGGTGTAATCTTCTTTCCAATGTAACCAAGTGCAGACTGGATTTATTCACAAACCAAGTTGCCAATAGCTGAAAATATGAAGAATATATACAATATGAACATGAAATCCCATGGAAAACTTATACTCACAGGTGTACTTTAAAAGTTGCATCCTCTGTAGGAATTTTAAATTTTTGACCATGGATGATAGGGAAAGACATATACTGTTGATTCAAAGTATCAATGAACCTTGCATAGCAGTAAAGGCAACTAAAATTTCAAAACAAGAGTGGGATTAGTTATCTAATGAAATTTCCATCCAACAAAGTGGAGTTGCCAGGTGAAAATAATGCAACCAATACAAATGCCTATTCCTATTCCTATTTCACCAGTAAGAAATAGATCTAAACTTTTTCATTCCCTAGAGAAAGATCTTTACTTTTCTCCCCAGTAGCAGTGCCAAATGTTGTATCTGTTTCCCATATGCAATCCCTGGCTGCAAAAACTACGCCAAGAAACCAACTCAACCAGCCTTTAGGTTCAAGCTGGCCCTTGAACCAAAGGGGGCTCCCTCACTTGTTACAAGGCTTCATTTAACATTGTTCACTTGTCACTAAACAACAACCTTTGAAGCACAATGGATATATTTATGGTTTTAATTGGTGGTGGTTGGCGATCAATGATAATTCCTACTCATGATTTAATGGCTCTCTCATAGGGTTCCTTTTGAAAGTGTCAGCTTCTAGCCTAACATAATGACTTGATTTGTATAAGAATTTGGTAGAATAATGTAAGGAGATTCGTAATAATTGAGTAGCCAAACTAATTACTTGACCATTAGGAAGATTTGGGTGCATGTAGAAGATTTCTACAACCCAACAAAAGAGATTTAAAGGGAAACATAATGGCCATGCTAAAACAAATTCTAAGAGGAGATATTTCAGACAAATAGCCTATAAGTTAATCTCTTTTAATGGTTGTCAAAAAGAACAAAACAAAACGAGTTAAAGAGGATTTATGATGAACAAACAATCCAATAAAAAAATCTCTTTCTAAAGATAATGATTTTGTAGATCTTCCTATAAACACTTTTATCATGTGTCAAAATAAGATATGAAAAACTGGAAAAACATACTCGAAGCACAAAATTTACTCAAAACTAGACTCTTAAGGCTTTCATTAGAAAAACTACAACAAAAGCTTTATTACAGAGTGAAGAGTCTTGGCATCGAAAGCCGACCCCAATTACTTCAATTGATGAAGTATTTATATAAACTCTAAACTAAAATATCTGGAAAAAAATATCATGATTTGTTTACAAATATCTTAAACTATTTTACACAAATAGAAATGAAATATAGGACATTAAAAGCTAATGTATATACTTGGAACTATCATTATGCATTTCTTTTTACAAAACAGAGAAATTCGAATTGAATTGCAACTCTTAGTTGAAGAGGTGGCCTAACTCTCTTTGAGCATTTTCCTCCCACAATCCTACAAAATAGGGTCCAATCATGCCTTTTATATCTCAATCTGAGATAGTTCTATAAAAATTTAGAGAGGTTAACGTAGATGAATATGTTCTTGAGATAAAACTCTCTCAGTTTCCCAAAATGCGGCTCCAGATGTTCACAATACTTTCTACAAAACGATATCTAAAAAGGAATTTACACAGTTCAAAAAATAGGTTGTGAAGATGTACTTGTATCTCTGATTATTTAATAGTTGAGTAAAATATGAAGTATTTTATTGTACTTTAGCATCTTAGGAACATAAACATCCTTCAGTTTCTCAATAATCATCTCTGATTATCCACAATACTTTCTCTAAAACTGTGGCTTAAACAGGACATTGCACAGTCAGAAAAATAGGCTAAACATGATGAGAGTGTATATACCAACCCTTGACACCTATGTGAAAAGTGATATAGGATTTTTTATTCTGGAATCTTGTGAACCAAAACCTCTTTCATTTTACAAATATTCATCTTTGTTTAGTCACACTATCCTCTACAAAAAGCTGACTAAAGTAGGAAATTTTTGGAAAACATTCCTTCAAAGATGCATTTGTATCTCCCAATCCATAATAGTTGTTACAAAAGTGAGAGTGTTTTTTGTACACGAGGATGTTATCAACAAAAACCTCTTTCAGTTTTTAAAAATTCGTTCTCAGCGTCTTGTAAAGCATGTTTGAATTTACTTTATTACATCATTTAATCATGTTTAAATGCATGATCAACTAAATCAACCATCCAATGAAACTTAAATTTACATTTTGAGGGCGCATTTACTCTTACAGGGCCATTTATTATATCTAAACTAGTAAAACCTATGATGTCAGCAAATTTAAATCATCAAAACTAATCATATTACAAAACTATGTACACAACATTGCATATCCAACATGCACATAACACCGCCGCATATCTATCATGTGCACAGTGCAATATGTACATAGCACTGCATATCTGACATATACATAGCACTATCTATACCCAACACTACATATGCAATATTCACACAACACTATTTGTACCACCCTGTACATAACCTTGCATAAACAACATGTACAAACACTATATATACACAACATCGTATGCACACAAAATCATAGATGAAACATGTACAACGTAGACAACATATGCACAACAGTAGTACCACACATCTAAAGCCACACTGTCTCTACCAAGAAACCTTGATTCTAGTGTCTCTCCACCATTCATGGTTATCTTAACATGCCACGGATCTCACTACTTTCATTTAGCTGATGTATCCCTCAGATTTACTTTTCATAACATAAAAATAAGCATAATACAAACATACAATATCAATTCATATTCACATTATACCAACCTCGTATATTTTTCATGACTACTCTCCCCACTTGATTCCCCATAAGACCAGGAACCTTGTCATATTATTCATTTGCATAAGAAATCATTCCTCCACAAGAATGATCCATGAAAACCCTGTCAGATAGTGACATAGATACATGGATACATACATACATATACATAAATATTAGCATAAAACAATCGTGATATTGTCATGTAACAACATACATACACACATATATAAATATAAACATTAGCATTAAACAATCATGATCCATGATGACCCTGTCAGACACGACATACATATACAGATACATACATACATGTATACCTATATAAACTTCAACATAATCATGATCATAACATAATTACCAGATAGCATAAGGTCAAGCTTAAGAGAACTCCCTTTAATAGGCATAATATAAACATACAATATCAATTCATATTCACATGATACCAACCTTGTATATTTTTCATGGCTACTCTCCCCACTTGATTCCTCATAAGACCAGGAACCTCATCATATTGTTCACCTGCATAAGAAACCATTCCTCCACAAGAAAGATCCATGACAACCATGTCACACAGTGACATTGATACATGGATACATACATACATATACATAAACATTGGCATAATCATGATATTGTCATGAAACAACATACATACACACATATATACATATAAACACTGGCATTAAACAACCATGATCCATGACGACACTGTTAGACATAACATACATACATACATGTATACCTATATAAAAATCAAAATCAACATAATCATGATCATAACATAATTACTAGATAGCATAAGGTCAAGGTCAAGAGAACTCCCTTTATCTGTGTACACGATGCACAACATTGACAACAATCGTTCCCAACATAGCCAAGGTATCTGACACCTCAAGTCCATTTTCTTTACCTTTCTTGATTACTTTTCTCATGATTTTCCTGCCATCGCCCATTTATACCAAAGGTCCCAAACAATCCAACTGGTTGTCATACTCTTTCCTTCAACTTCCCTTATACATGCACTAGCTTCATTTGAGTCTTACATTTTCAAATGGATTTCATTCAGCTCTACCCGAGCTCCACTAACTTTCTTATTTTCCCAACCAATTCTCAAGATTCTCAAAACATAAAATGCAATACCAAGAAGCAAGCAAGAGAAAACAAATAGCAATACGACACCACAAATAGAGTGGTATGCCCATACACTAAACATAAACAAATCTTCAAAACAAGCACAAACAAAGCATAAAGAATCAAAATCACAAGACTCTAAACAGACACCATGACTCAATCCCAATGGTTCCCAATTCTTCCAAAGGAAAGCTCAACCTAATGTTTCTTCTGAATTTCATGGTAGTCTCTTTGTCATGCAATCCCCTGCATCATATTTCCATAAAGACGTAATTGTTAGTGCATAAATAAACATAAAAATGCACCAGTTACCTTACCTTGTTGTGCCAAGCACGTTGCTTTCAACTGAACACATCCACGCCATCTCTTAAGGGACACCAATCCTTTGACGAATCTAGTCATAACTAGAACCAATTTTGTACCTATCAAATATATATTTATGAATATAACACCTATCATCATAATTTCATACAAATTCAAGGTTAGGAGGACCTCTTGTATGCAAAGCACTCATTCATTTGGAATTGCATTTTCCAAACATAGCCAAAGGAATTCTTGCCCAATCCATTTATCTTACGTTTTTACTTTTTTGCACTAGATTCTTACTATGCACTGTCACATCACCCAACTGTTAGCTATATAACACATCAACTATTACATTGTCAAGCTAATAGCAAGCATGTTTTCTTGCAACTGCTCACACATTCCAATCTCACATTCCAAAGATCAAGACATCATGTATATTAATTTGAAATCAACTTTTACCAAGTCTAACAACCATTTCATACTCAACAATCAACTCAAATTAATTAATCATATTACAAAATACTACAATTATCACCTACTTACACTCAAGTACATGTCAGCTATCTCCACACATATGTGTGAGTAAAACCATCATAAAACAAGATCTTTTCTTGCTGCAATCTTATAGACACATACTCATATCATGCAATTAATGGAACATTTAAACAAACTATAAATGTACCATGTTAGATAAATCAACTAGAAGACATAATAGACACCAAACACTCAAACACCAAATAGACGACATAATCAAACATTTAGGCACAAAGTAGATGACATAAGAAAGCTCTTTACTTAAAGTATGTCATGGGAGGATATCACGTATACACAATAAAAATAGATTAGCATGATATAACTTCATAACATATCAAATCAACCATAAATAAAGTCATGATATCCGTAATAGTAACTAGCTAACATGCTCACCTCATAAACTCACAAACAATTTCCATTCATGCATAACAATCACATATGAAAACTCAGTCTAGATTAGTACAAAATATTGTCACAAATAAGTTGACTCATACCTGAATATCATAACCCTAACCACCTACATGGGCCAATCCAATTTAGCAAATATATTAATGCTATAACCCTAATCATAAAGTTAACTAACATATAACAACGAAAAGCTATATATCATCCTCATCAACAACATATAACCTAGTAATCAAGCTAACTATCATATAAAAACAACAAGTTAACCTATAACATACTCATGAACAACATAAAACATAATCATCAAGTTATCTAACCTAAAACAACAATAACAATGCATACAACCACATGTTACTATCATTCATGACTATCTGACATGTGCATATGACTACACTAATCAACTAGCATCTATCATGTATGTAACCATAACATCAATAGAATGAAAGGAATACACATAAACATAATGCATATAATAACCCTTAACCTACTTACATGCATGCCCGATGTTAGCCTCCTGCTGCAGCAGGTTACTCATCTTTCATGATTGACATTTTTTACATGCCAAATATGTCATACTTTGCATGCTGCAATTTTCCATATTTACTACAGAAGCCAAAGAACAGGGCATGAGAGTGTGCCACTTCAAGTGCTACTGTTGTGTTCCATGTTTTATGTACTATTCCATTTCTCAAGAATTTTCAGTTAAAGGGAGGTCCAAACAGTTTAATCTTGGTCTCCCTAGGTTTCAATTTCCTTTTTTAGAATATAGAGAATGAATATCTGTCCAAACAGCTTAATCTTGGCAGATTCCTAGATAGGTAGAGAAACAAGGGTGCTCAACAGCTTAATCTGAGCCTCTGAATGAAATAAGTGTAGATGTAAATAGGAGGATAGAAAAAGAAAAGTTGGAAAGCTAGGTTTGCAAGTCTAAGTGCACCCAAACCAAAAAGAAGAAAAAATGCTAGGTAAGTAGGTTGGGTAGGAAGTTTGAGGTTGCAGAATGTTGATTTGTGATCAATTTCATGTTTTCAAGTGTCATATCTATTCAGGTCACAACGATCAGGTAGATTTCATATGGAGGAGCTCAAGCAGGGCATGACTAACTTCCCCCTTCTTCCTTATTCCCCAAATCATTCACTAACTTCCCCAAAGAGGTCAAGATCTGCTTGATATCTCTTAGTTTCATCATTTTCATATCAATTTGCCTTGGTAAAGATCTGCTTTACTCAAGGAATGTTCATACTTCTTTCATGAAACTGTTTTCCCCTAATAGCCTAAGATTCACATACTTAGCGCTTTCTTATCACTTGTCATATTAACTACTAACTTTACTATATAGCTCCCTATCTGTCTCCCCTTCCCCTACTAAAACTATGTTAAATAACTCCCCAATATACTTATTCCCCCCCCTTGGTTGAAAAATAACCATAAAAGTTCGCTTGGGAATTGCTAAATTTATCTGAAACTTAGTAAGAACCCTCCTTTTGACTCCAAAAAACCATCTTCCCATGCAAAGGAATCCTTCCATGGCATAAATTCCTCCTTCCTATGCACAAAACCCTCTTTCTGCCCTTATCCTAAAGTCCCGCATATAAATATTTTCCCCCGCTTGGACATAATCCCAAAACCCACAAACCTAAAGTCTAAACCCCCCATGGAAAAATATAATTTCGTGCGGGCCCCGTTCTTATCCATCCGTCGCTTTACCTTATCCGCCAGCTGTCAAATCTGACACGCTCGAGATCTACAATGGGCGAGTATTTTACTGCCCAAAGCTGTCGAGGGTTAGCATCCGGGAGATCAATGGTTTTGCCGTCGTACTCCTGCCATGCGTCGCCCTCCTAGCTGTGGCGGAGGCCCCCTCCCCAATACCGCCCAGGTGAAAAAGTGATGCGCCCGAAACCACAAATCGCCCTCCCCTTGCGTGACGTAAGCACCACGTCACCCGCCACATTGCCGCCACCTCACCCCTTCGTGCCTGCGCCTTGCTGATATCACCCTGCCACCATGTCCCTGCCACGTCACCCCGCTGCCATCACCTTGCTGACATCATCACCGTACAAGGGGGTCCCACTGTCGATGTCATGCTGACGTCATCCACTATACCACTGACGTCACCCGCTGTACTGCTGATGTCATCCGCCGAAAAGGAAGGCGCGCAAGTGCAAAATTGAGGCTTCGGAGGCCCATAATGAAATTCTGAGGCAGTTTTCGATGCGCAATTAGCGCTTAGATGGGCCAAAATGGGGAATCTTTGGGGAATCTTTTTTTCAACAGTTGTTTTTGCAGCGAAAAAGGCAGAAAAGGGCCGATTTTGCAGTTTTAGGCATATCAGCAGAGAGAGAGAGTGTCCCGATTCAATTATCAGAGAGTATCAGGGGAGATGAAACCCAATTTAATGCCAAAGAGTATCATTGTTGTGTAAAGTGTATCAGTGAAGATTTTCCCAGTGCTCGAAGCTGATAAAACATTAAAGAGCCCCCATCAAAGTCAAAGAAACAGTAAAAGCCATTTAAAGTCTCTCAAATAGTTACTGCACATCAAAGTCACATGAGATTAGAGGACCAAAGCTCAAAGCACAGTTATTGCAGAAACAATGCATCGAGCCACCAAGGACACCATATTAATTCATTTTGATCCAGTTACTTCTGGCACAACTCAATAGATATTTATTTGCATTTAATTTCAACACAAGTTTAGGTTTAAAAGCTTTTCTCGCAGACCTGTTTAGGTCAGCTGTAATAAATACTTTTGGATATTTTACCTATAAAGACCTTCCTGAACAATTAATGAGGGTTGGTTATTGTTGGTTAGTTGTTTTGCTTAAAGAGAGACTTGCACTGTGTAACTGATATTTTTCTGTAATCAAAGACTGCTTACAGGCTTGGAGAATGAACTGTCTGATGTGTTGTTAATGTTTCTGAAGATTGAATGAGGGAAATCCTGTGATGTTTTATGAATCCATCAGTATTCCTTACCTCTGTTGTTTTTAATTTCACATATGCTTAAGTTGCAGAACAAAAGTCTAGTCTAGAATTTGCTTACCTGCACTCTATGCTCAGTTTCTATGGCTTCTTAATGTTTTCCTCTTGATTTAGGCATAAATATGAATTCCTTGTGGCTCATGTTTGCTCTATCTCACATATAAATGACTGTTACCTGGGAATTCTTAGTTTCTCCCAGATAGGGCTCGTTTATTTTCCCTGTGCTAACCTATTTGAGAGATTCTTTGTTGCCTCTCATTCCTTAGCCTGCAATCCATCTTCATTTAAACTCAAGTTTGTTTCATGAACAACTACCTCACCCCTCTTTCCTCTTGTGACCAAGAGAATGCACCAGCAATTTTTCTCCACGACTCCATGCCCAATGGTTTGAAACGTATCACACTATGCATTGCCTCTTTACTTGAAAGCATCCTCCTTCCATCCAAACACCACCCAAACATAAACAAAACCCATTGAACCCAATAACTAGCCTAAAATTATCATCAACATCGCTAAATCATCAAGAGAGAGCCCTCTCTGATTGTAGGTGGGCTAGAACCTGCAGTCGAAAGATTGGTTTGTGGTTACCTCAGTTGTATCCCTTCAAGAGCTTAGGGACAACCTGAGTGTTAACATAATGGCTACTCCACTGGGGACTTCCTTAGATAATCTCACAAAACCAGTCCGAAGCTCCGTAGAGGAAGAAACTGACCTTTGAAAATTTTTGTTCAACCTATATTGTTAAAAATCCCCAAAAAACAAGTTAGAAGCTAGCTCCCAAAAAGAATTCACGTTATACAAGATCAAATCCAGATGTAAATCCCCCATCTATTTTTGAATACCCCAATAGAATTCCTAAGATCCTTAGAAAAAAAGAGCAACAAGAAGGTTTGACTGCTTCTAATCCTGAAACAGTTCAGCCTAGCCATTTTTCAACCCCTGTTAAAGTTCTGTTTCGTTCGAACCCTACTTCCCCTTTTTCATCATCTTCTTCTCCAAGTACCATTTCCACACCTTCGTTCACTACACATACCACCACTACTACTCCGATTATCCCAGGTACTCCAGTTGTTCCACTTATCCCTGTTGTTCCACTTATCCCTGTTAATATGGCTAATAGATATGCATCTTTACAGCTACCTACAAATCTCGGGGCTATGCCTCAGGATTACCAGACCAAAATAAATTATTTTGACCGCACAAATTCCTGCACAGCCCTTCAGCACACAAAGAAAATGTAGGACTACTTTGAGAGTTATGAGATTGACGATGATAGTGTAAGAATGAAGAATTTTGTCCAAAGTTTGATCGGTGATGTCAGGACTTGGTTTAGAGCACTCCCAGCCAATTCCATAGCAGACCCTGAAGCCTTATATCAGTCATTTATCAATATATGGGAGAAAAGGAAAGATCCCTTGCACATATTATCTGAGTATGACACTATCAAAAGAGGCCCTCAGGAGACTGTTTTGGACTACTGTGCAAGGTTTAACAAGGTTTATAATGCAATAACACAAAACTTAAGACCCCCACCTAATTTTGCTTTGTACAAATTCCCTGATGGTTTTGATGCTGAAATGGCTTATCAGCTAAGGGAAAGAGCCCCTCAAAGCCTTACAGAGATGCAAAATGTCGTTGTTAGTGTGGAGGTAAACCGAATTGCCAAAAGAAACAGAGCTAGAACTGAGAGAAGAACTACCTTTAAGGAAGAACCCTCAGCTTTAGACCAGAAACTAGATGTTATTATCAGTGGAATGGATAGGCTGGGAGATAGAGTAGACAGTGTTGAAAGGAAATCATCATGGGAAGGACAGCATCCCAACACCATAAGGAACCCAAATTTCAGGAAAGCTCAGAACACAAATGTTGGAAGGGCTAGTCCCGACCATGATATAAGACCTCATTTCCAAGAAAACTATGCAGAGGCATCCACTTCTAGTGAGCCCACAGAAGAGACTCACATGAAATTGATAGATTCAAAAAATGAGCAACTGATTTTTCTCACTCAAGAAGATCAAGACTATTAGGATATAAATCAATTTCAGACCAAGTCGGGAGAGTCTTTTGATTTTAAACAAGGCTATGATTCTACTGTGTATGAGGTCCACAAAAAATATAAGCTGAGAACAAGAGCCATTAATATCCCTGCACCTAGCAAAAAAAAGGACAGCAAACAGCCCAACCAGATTAAAGGTAAGGTTGTCATAATAGAACCAGCTGATATAACTATCTCAAACCTGCGCCAAGTGACTGTAGAGGACATAACAGACATACATCCTCTTATTGATCAGCCTCTGCCTCCTTCTTCCTCGAAAGAAAATTTGAATAGCAATCCCAAAAATCTTCCCAAAACAGAAAGACCACATACTGTCATTCACCATAACGCAGACAATCAAAAGGAAAACACAGAAAATATTCTTGAAAAGGAGAAATCTGCTACTACTAACACAAAGATTCCATTGGAAAAACCATTTAATTTAGAAGCATAGATTGGAAAACTTAAAATATCTATTCCCCTCTCAGAACTTGCCAAACATGATATTTATAGGCAAAAAATTCAAAGGTCACTTCAAATGCCAGAGATCAAGGATGATGTAAATGTTTTAGATGATACCCCTGAGCTACTGTTTGGTCCAGAAGTTAATGGAAAATCAACATATGGATCTGTTCCACCCTTTTATGTCAGTCTGCACATACATGACAAAATCTTGCATAATGCTATGTTTGACTTGGGTGCCTCACACAATCTTATGCCCAAAGCTATAATGGAAACGCTAAACCTTGATGTCACAAGACCCTACAAAGATCTATACTCCTTTGACTCAATTCAAGTCAAATGTTTAGGCTTAATCAAAGACCTTTGTGTGTCTTTAGTCCAATTTCCCAACAAGACAATCCTAATGGACGTAGTAGTTGCTGACATTCCAACAAAATATGGCATGCTCCTATCAAGATCATGGGGAGCAAAACTCCAGGGATCCCTTCAACTCGACCTCTCTTATGCTACTATTTCTATCTTTTGGAAACCAAAGAGACTGTACAGAGAAACACTCATGAAGTATGTGGTAAGTAGTGAGGAAAAGCCCCAAAATTTTCCAGTTTACTCAATCCATTATGATATGGATTCATTTATTCTTTTTAATGATGACACCAATCCTCCAACTAATGATAAGCCTTTAGCTTCAGAGCTAGAGACATGCATAAATGAATAATCGGTTTCCCATGCCCATGACATGGTCACAACAATCAAGGAAACCAGCAAACAAGAAGAACCTCCTCAAACATAAATTTTAAATCTGTCCAATCGTAAAATAACTAAAACTCTTAATACAAACCAAAAGCAAGAAATTACATGGTATTTAGAGTTTGATGGTTCTGTCAACAAGTTAGGAGCAGGGGCAGGTGGATGGATTCACAATACACATGAAAATCATGCAGAGGGCCATGCCTATAGACTAAATTTCAGATGTACCAACAACATGGCAGAGTATGAAGCTCTCCTCTTAGGCCTAAAATTGCTCAAATTTCTAGGAGCTACAAAAGTGTCCATTCTAGGTGACTCTGATCTAATCATACAACAAATGAAAGGTAAATTCGTTACTAATGACAATAGAATGAGGGCCTATAGGACTGTTGCAACAGAAATACTTAACACCTTCACTGAATCCGAGCTAGCCAAGATTTCTAGAAACCATAACATACATGCACACAGCCTGGCCACTTTTGTTAGTACATGCAAGCTTCCCTTTGAGCCAAATCACCATTTTACTGCTGAGATAAAACATAGGCCTGTTGTTCCTAATAATATTAGAGATTGGCAAGTATTTGAAAAGGATGCCCAGATTAACAATTTCCTCACTCTTGAGGGCGATTTTTCAAATTCAAAAATTGACATGGAGGCCATGAACGATTCCCAACAACAAACAAAAGAAAATCACCAAGTTGTAACAACTGCAACAAAAAAACAAATCCTGAATCCAATTGTTTTTGACAATGCTAATATAGAAGAGCCGAGACAAATGCATTTAGAGCAAGCAGCCAAAGCAGAGGCTGAGTTTATTGATCTAAAGAATAACTTTTTACCTGTTGGCCTTACTCCATTAGATGGCATGTTTGATGACAATGATGTGCCCAAAAAGCCAAAAATGGAGCCTTTAGATGCTTCTCTAGAAGAACACAACATAGGGACAACAGAGAAGCCCAGAATGATCAAATTGTCCAAAAATATGCCCCCTGATAAAAAACCAAAGTATGTGGATTTGTTCAAAGAGTTCCAAGATGTATTTGCTTGGAGTTATGAGGACTTGAAGTCCTATGACACCTTAGTGATTCAACATACCATCCCCTTAAAACCAAATAAAAAACCATTCAAGCAGAAACTTAGAAGAATAAATCCTATGCTTCTTCCCCTCATTGAGAAGGAAGTGAAGAGAATGTTTGAAGCTGGTATCATAGCACCCATTAGATTTTCTGAATGGGTGTCCAATCTGGTCCCCACAAGGAAAAAATCAGGTGAGATCAGACTGTGTGTAGACCTAAGAAATTTAAACCAGGTCTC
This sequence comes from Pinus taeda, assembly GCA_000404065.3. NCBI lineage: Eukaryota > Viridiplantae > Streptophyta > Pinopsida > Pinales > Pinaceae > Pinus > Pinus taeda. The sequence continues at coordinate 277,974 of APFE030048031.1, forward strand.
TTTAAAACACCACTACCCTTTGCCCAAAATGGACCACATCCTACAAAGAGTAGTGGGTTCCTCTAGAATTTCTTTACTAGATGGATTTTCAGGTTTCAATCAAATACTGGTTCACCCAGATGACCAAGACAAGACAACCCTTACCACACCATGGGGAACATTTAAGTATTTTAAAATGCCTTTCGGGCTAAAAAACGTTGGTGCCACCTTTCAAAGGGTAATGGATATTGCAATTTCCAGGGAAATCCATGAATTCCTTGTTGTCTACCTTGATGACTTAACCCCTTTCTCCAAATCTGATCAAGAGCACCTCAAACATTTAAGGCAGATCTTCATAACATGCAGGAAATATGGCATTTCCTTGAACCCCAAGAAGTCCTTGTTTGGCCTTGAGGAAGGCAAGTTGTTAGGCCACATCATCTCAAAAGACAGTATCAGAATTGATCTTGAAAGGATCCAAGCCATCCTCCAAATTCCATACCCAAGAAACATAAAAGAGTTGCAAGCATTCCTTGGAAAGATCAATTTCCTAAGGAGATTTATCCCAAATTTAGGCGAACTGATAAGACTGTTAAGTAACATGCTAAAGAAAGATGCCAAGGTAAGATGGTCTCTTGAAACCAAGCAGGCTTTTTAGAGTATCAAAGCTGCCTTGATTCAAACACATGTGCTCCCAAACCCACAATTTGACAAAGATTTTATCATTTTTTCCTTTGCCTCTAAGCACATGATAGCGGCCGTCCTTTTACAAAAACATGATCAAGGAAATGAAAAGCCTATTGCATTTTTCAGCCGAGCCTTAAGAGATGCACCCTTGAAATACCGAATCATGGAAAAGCAGGCCTATGCCCTTGTTAAAGCCATCAAAGACTTCAGAGTTTATATTCTATGTTCACATGTGATTGCCTATGTCCCAAAATCTATTGTAAAAGACATATTAACTCAAGAGGGAGTAGAAGGCAAAAGAGGCAAATGGATTACCAGTATTCTTGAATACGACATTGAGATAAAACCCACAAAGCTGATAAAGGGACAAGTTTTAGCCAAGCTAATGTCCGAAACAAATTTTCAAGCCTTAGACATCAACCAGCTGGACAATGAACAGGAGTTGGCGACTCCACAGATTAGTGAAACCTTTTTACAATCCCCATGGTATGCCGATATTTGCTATGTATTGTTAAACCTGTGTGCTCCCCCAGGATTGTCCATCAGAACCAGAAAGAGATTTTTAAAAATGAAAGCATCAAAGTTTTGTGTCTTAGATTGTGCCCTGTTTTGGAAAAATCATTAAGGCATATTACTAAACTGTTTAACCATAAACGAAACCAACAACATCATGAAAGAATTCCATGCAGGGGGTTGTGGAGGGCATCTATATTGGAAGTCCACTGCTGACAATATTTTAAGGGTTGGTTATTATTGGGCCTCTCTATTTGGAGATGTCAAGAAATTTGCTGTTTCATGTCACAAATGCCAAATCTTTGAAGGGAAAAGAAAATTGCTACCTTTGCCCCTAGAGCCCATCTTAACCGAAAAGCCTTTTCAACAATGGGGTCTTGACTTCATAGGTGAAATCCATCCCTCCTCTTCAGGACAACACAAGTGGATTTTAACAGCCACCGACTATTTCACCAACTGGATTGAAGCCATCCCATGTAGGCAAGCCAATGATTCCACTATTATCTGATTCCTTGAGGACAATATCCTTTCCAGATTTGGCTGCCCTGAGAAAATCATCACTGACAATGCCGCTACCTTCAAATCCAAAAAAATGATCAGCTTCTGCCATAAATTCCACATTACCTTGGGCCACTCTACAGCCTACTACCCTCAAGGTAATGGCCTAGCCGAATCATCCAAAAAAAGCCTCATCAACATCATAAAGAAAGTGTTGGAAGAAAACAAAAAGAATTGGCATAGGAAGCTCACAAATTCCCTATGGGCAGATAGACTTTCAACCAAGAAATCCATTGGAATGAGCCCTTATGAGCTAGTATATGGCATGGAAGCCATAATTCCTTCATCTTTGGGCATTCCTACTATCAAAATCTTACATGAGATTCAAGTTGAACCAAATGACATTCAAACAAGAATTAATAAGACCATTCATCTTCAGCAAACCAGAGAGAAAGTGTATGACAGAGCTCATATTTTGTAGAAGAAGCTCAAAAAGATGTTTGATAAGAGAGCCAAGGCTGAGGATTTCTGCATTGGCAGCAGAGTTTTAAGGTGGGATTCACGAAGAGAAGACAAGGGAAAACATGAAAATTTTGATTTTCTTTGGAAAGGTCCATTCATTATCAGCGTTTTGCAAGGAAATAACACATATTTCCTCAAATTTGTAGATGGTTGCTTAGCTGAAGAGGGCCCTATAAATGGCCAAATGTTAAAGCATTATCATGATCCTTTTTGTTAAGAATAACCCAACAACCTCATTTTTGTACAAAAAGTCTGTATATATCAACATTTTGTTTTATTTTTGTGTAACAATCCAGATGATATAGCATGCAGAAGAAACTAGGCAGTGCTACACAGATTACAAACATTTCAGTTAAGGGAAAGTGTTGTTCTCATTCCACAGTTTCAATTATTTAACAGACAACACTAAGAAATTTCAATCTATAGCAACAATAGAAGATCAAGGCAGTCTGACATGCTATTCTTGACTTTTCACAAGGAAAAGCCATCCCCAAGTGGAGCCATCGTTAGCCTCCTACTGCAACAAGTTACTCATCTTTCATGATTGACATTTTTACATGCCAAATATGTCATACTTTGCATGCTACAATTTTCCATATTTACTACAGAGGCCAAAGAAGAGGGCATGAGAGTGTGCCAGTTCAAGTGCCACTGCTGTGTTCCAATTTTCGATGTACTATTCCATTTTTGAAGAATTTTCAGTTAAAGAGAGGTCCAAACAGTATAATCTTGGTCTCCCTAGGTTTCAATTTCTTGTTTTAGAATATAGAGAATCAAAATCTGTCCAAACAGCTTAATCTCGGTAGATTCTTAGACATGTAGAGAAGCTAGGGTGCTCAATAGCCTAATCTAAGCCCCTGGATGAAATAAGTGTAGATATAGATAGGAGGATGGAAAAATAAAAAGTTGAAAAAGCTGGGTCTGCAAGTCTAAGTGCACCCAAACCCAAAAGAAGAAAAAATGCTAGGTAAGTAGGCTGGGTAGGTAGTTTTGAGGTTGCAAAATGTTGATTTGTGATCAATTTCATGTTTTCAAGTGTCATATCTAGTCAAGTCACAAATGTTAGGCAATTTCAATTTGAAGGACTTCAAGCGAGGCATGACTAACTTCCCCCTTCTTCATCTTCACCAAATCATTCACTAATTTCCCCATAGAGGTCAAGATCTGCTTGATATCTCTTAGTTTCATCATTTTCTATATCATTCACCTTGGTAAAGATCTGTTTTACTCAAGGAATGTTCATTTCCTTTAGGAATTATTTTCCCCCTAATAGCCTAAGATTCACATACTTAGCGCTTTCTTATCACTGGTCATATTAACTACTAACTTTAATGTATAGCTCCCTATCTATTTCCCCTTCCCCTACTAAAACTATGTTAATAACTCCCCTATATACTTATCCCCTCCCCTTGGTTGAAAAATAACCATACAACTCACTTGGGAATTGCTAAGTTTATCTGGAACTTAGTAACAATCCTCCTTTGTTTCAAAAGCCCCTTCCAAATGCATTGGGACTCATTCCTATGCATACAATCCCTCTTTCCGCCCTTATCCTAAAGTCATGCATGTAAATATTTGACCCCACGCATGTTTAACCCCAAAAAACCCACTTTTCTAAAGTTTTCTACCCCCGCCGAATTAAAAATTAAAATAATGGGCGCGTGGGGACGAGGCGCACGGGGCCTCGTCCTTATCCCTCCACTGACTTACCTTATCCGCCAGCCATCAGATCTGCCGTGCCCGCAATCTACGGTGGGCGGGTATTTTCTCGCCCCGAGCTGTCGAGGGTTAGCGTCCGGGACATCGGCGGTTTTGCCGTCGTACTCCCGCCACACGTCGCCCTCCCAGCTGTGGCGGAGCCCCCCCTGCCAATACCGCCCAGGTGCAAAAGCGGTGTGCTCGAAACCACAAACTGCCCTCCCCTTGCATGACATAAACACCGCGTCACCCCGCCACATCACCGCCACCTCACCCCTTCCTGCCTGCGTCGGCCTACCACCGTACTGCCACGTCATCACCCTACCGTACTGCCACATCACCCTGCTGACATCACCATGCTGACGTCATCACTGTACAAGAGGGTCCCATTACTGACGTCATGCTAACATCATTTGCCGTACCGCTGACGTCATGTTGACATCACCCGTAAAAAAAATGCGCAAGTGCAAAATCAAAGATTCGGAAGCCCGGAATTAAAAACAGGGGCAATTTTCGATGCATGATTAGTGCTTAGCGCTGAAATGGGCAGAAAAGGCCCGATTTAATGGTTTTTAGCATATCGACAGAAAGAGAGATGTCCCGATTCAAGTATCAAAGTGTATAAGAGGAAAATTGAAGCCAAAATTAATGTCAAAGAGTATCAGGATGTGGCAAAGTGTATCAGTGAAGATCTATCAGCGGCCCAAAGTAGGAAAACATTAAAGAGCCATCCAGCAATGTCTAAGAAACAGTAAAGGCCATTTAAGGGCACTCAAATCACAGTTACTGCACATCAAAGTCACATGAGATCAGTGGACCAAAGCTCAAAGCACAGTTATTGCAGAAGCACTCCACAAAGTCACAGAGGACACTACATTAACTCATTTTTTATCCAGCAGCCTCTGGCCCAGCTCAATAGATATTTATTTGCATTTAATTTCAGCACAAGTTTAGGTTTAAAGGATTTTCCTGCAGACCTATTTAGGTCAGCTGTAATAAATAATTTTGGATATTTTACCTATAAAGACCACCCTGAACAATGTAATGAGGGTTGGTTGTTTTGCTTAAGGAGAGACTCGCACTGTATATCTGAGAATTTCTATACTCAAAGATTTCTTACGAGCTTGGAGAATGAACTGTCTCATGTGTTGTTAATGTTTCTGAAGATTGAATGAGGGAAATCCTATGCTGTCTTATGAATCAATAAGTATTCCTTACCTCTGTTGTTTTCAATTTCACATATGCTTAAGTTGCAGAACAAAAGTCTGGTTTAGAATTTGCTTACCTGCACTCTATGCTTAGTTTCTGTGGCTTCTTAATGTTTTCCTCTTGATTTAGGCATAAATATGAATTCCTTATGGCTCATGTTTGCTCTATCTCACATGTAAATGACTATTACCTGGGAATTCTTAGCTGCTCCCAGATAGGGCTCGTTTATCTTCCCTCTGCTAATCTGTTTGAGAGATTCTTTGTTGCCTCTCATTCCTTAGCCTACAATCCATTTTCATTTAAACTCAAGTTTGTTTCATGAACAGCTACCTTGCCCCTCTTTCCTCTTGTGACCAAGAAAATGCACCAACAGTTTTACTCCTCGACTCCATGCCCAATGGTTTGAAACTTATCACTCAATGCATGCCTCTCTGCCTGAAATTATCATCCTTCCCATCACCAAACAAAAACAAAGCCCATAGAACCCAATAACTAGCCTAAAATCACCATCAACAAAGCTAAATCATCAAGAGAGAGCCCTCTCTAATTGCAGGTGGGCTAGAACTTGCAGTCCAAAGATTGGTTTGTGGTTACCTCGGACGTATCCCTTCAGGAGCTTAGGGACAACCTGAGTGTTAACATCAATGATATACATAGTCCACACATGATAGGAGACATTGTGTTAATTTCTAAGGATGTGTTAAAAGTTGATTTGGACAATTTAAAAGAGTTAATGGGAGCATAGTTTGATAATATAATTGATTTTACTGAGGAGAAAATTGGGAAATGGCTAGTTATTTTTGTTAATGTTAATGAAAAAACAGTATATCTTGATTGCACAATTGCAGGAGGAGAGTCAATAAACTGAGGAGGTATTCAACCAACATGTCTAAATCGACATTATAACCCCTTTGATGAAAGATTACATTCAAGAATTGCTAAAGCAATCCCTCCAAGAAGTCAAAAATTCGAGTTGACTCTCAACCATTTTTCTTAACAAATTAAACAATAGAAATAAAATGCAATCGACACTTCAACAATGGGGGTATACCCTTCCACATTTTGTAATTATTCTTAAATCTTGAAGCATTCCATTTTCTTCTTCCCAACTTTTGGTCATTCAACTTTCTTGATTGTGTTATCCATCACTTAAGTCGATCCCTAACTATAGTTCCTCCTTTTTATTCCAAGTACCTTATTTACATTATGGTTCATGGGAGTCAAATCTTAGTCCCCATTGCGATGAATACATTTAATTTTTTGATTAAGTATCAAGATTTTGATGACTATTTTATGCACAAAAAATGTTTAAAATTTGAATTTATAATATTTTTGTTGGCATTATAGTGTTGGAATTGATTTCAACCTCATGTAAGCACCATGTCATCTAGTCTTTCTCTCCGCCCCTTTGACATCAATGGAAAAGGGAAAACACTTGGATAGCTAGACCAAAAATTCCAAAGCTCACTTGTAGAAACATTGATTTGCAACCAACATGCCAACACCATACTTTTCTGTCATTGAATATGCTCCCCATGAACATTTACTAAGGGATGCAATTGTATCATCTAAGTTGTTGTACAACCACTTCTCCTACTATTTTTTCCTCCTTGCTGCATGCAAGAGGCTACTCTAGGTGTGACTATGGACTCCATATTCACCCGTGACTAGGTAATGACATGAAAATACAAGGCTATGTTTTGATATTACAGGGATACATTTTAAGAAATAAAAAATTTACAAAAATGACTCCATCAACCCTTACATGGTTGAAATAATAGTGAATACTCTCTCCTCTATACATGCCATCACTAAAACCACTCAACTAACAAATCAAATGATAAGAAACAATATTATTACAAGGCTATAACACTAAAAAATACAATGTTGTAACAATGCATTAAATATCCCATAAATGGTTGAAGTATGATAACCATCATTAATCTCATACACCTCATCCATACATCAATAATTAGCCAATGCAATGTAGACACATCCTAACAATAGCACATCAAATGAGTGATGCACTACAACATGTAACTTGGTCCTCTGCACATAAATATTTGTGTATCACCATCAGAATATCTACTCATACATGAGTATGAGACAACACATAAGCCATGTAAACCCTAGTTGTACTGACTTCAATACACATGATATCATGTCTTGCCCATCTGGAGCATCATCTTACTCAAGTATCACTTTCTATGAGATCAGGTGGTCAACAAAGTTGTGAGGTTGGAGTATGTGTCTTATTTGGCCACAAATGAAAAAACTGCAAACATCTTCGCTAACCCACTTCTAAGGGAGCATTTTTGGCATCTTAGTCAATAAATGGGTGTGGTTCCCAAATCAACCTTCCAAATGATCTAGTGTTTGTAGGAGGTTGACATCAATGACAAAGGGGGAGCATTTCGGCATTGTAGTGTTGGAATTGATGTTAACCTGATGGTGGTGGACCTCATGATCCTGATGGTTTGTGCCTTATGATGGTGACTTGATGATTGTTTAAGAGTTTAAGGATATTAAACAGCATCTGAAGAAGTTGAAAGAGGTCTAACAAGGTGTTGGAGATGTTTTCAAGTGAAGATATGGAGAGAATTCAGGGTAACACAAGTAGCAAGAGGGCAACCTGCATTATAATGAAATTGATCAGATCCCTAGAGTGCATTATAACTCACTTCCCAAAGGCATAAGGTGTTTTATAGCCTGGAGGACAAAAAAAAAAGAAACCAATGGGAAAACGAATGAATTTCCCAAGGTATTTCAAAGAAGCTTCACTATAGTGGTTGATTGAGTCATAATTGATCGATTAAAAATGTCCCAACTAGTGGAATTCATTTAATGTGTCTTCTATTTAAAGGAATGGCTTGTATCATTACAATTGTTGGTTGGTTGCAAGGCATATTAGACATAAGTGATCCTACTAAATGGTGAGATGGATAAATCCTTCATTACTGTAAATGTTAGAGGAAAATTAGAATGTTATGCATACTTATAGCTAATGGAGTATTATACACCAATGCATTGGATCAAGGTTTAAATGGATGGTTTTAGAAAAAGGTCTAGTTGGAGTGATATTTTTCATAAATCAATGCTAGAAAAAAGCTTGTTGGCTATGGTGTTTTATGTAATTAACCTTGTGCATGAAAGAATTGATTAGTAGATACAGAGTTGTGCCATATAGTTGAGTTTATTTGTTTATAAATCATGAATTCCAAGTATGTGATGGCTTGTATATTGGTGTGATTTGAGTCAGAGTTTATCTATGTTTTGAGTAGTGTTCAATTATATATTGCAAGTTATAATGTGAGATTTGTCATGAACTTTTATTAATGTCATGTTGCATATGATTGAGTGACAGTCTTGTTACTTACTGTTGAGAGGTAGTGAGGTGTTTTTTTGTGAGTTGATGTGTCAAGATATATGGAAAGAGAAAATATTATGTTGACGATGTATTTAGGGCCTAGTATGAAATATTTTGAAAGTGATGCCCATTGAGTTCAAGGAGGTTATCGCCTATGGAAAGTGGTGGTTTTCCAAGATAGGGGTAGTGGCTAGCTAAATTGTCATAGGGGTAGAGAATCCATGTTGTTGTTAGCCAGCTAAAATGTTATAGACATAGCGGTTCCTTATTGATGGTGTCCCACTAAATGATTGCAAAATAAATTGAATGATTAATAGAAGAAAGAAAAATAAGAGCAACAATTACAGGAGGGTGGTTTTTGTCCCATCAAGGTTTCCACTAGATATCATGGGTGTTTCATTTGTTTGAATATTATAATGGTTATGTGCTTGTCATGATGTTATTTTATTTGTTATGATAATGTCTAAATGAATGTTTAATGATGTTAAATTTGGAAAAAAATTATGATATTACTAGTTTTTCATTCCCTCACCCCCCCCCCCCCCCCCCCCCCCTCTTAGTAGCGATCCGGCTTATAAAATTGTTTGAATCTTAGAGAGAGCTCCTTTTCATGAAGGCATTTCATTTGTGATTCAAAAACTTATTTAAAGATATATTATTCTCATGGATACTTTATTATGATCTTTATGAGTCTACATAATGAAATAATTTATTTATCTCTTTGATATTTGAACTCCATTATCTCATGTATATCCGTTGATATGCTTCAATGATATGTCTTACTATGATGGATTGGATGGATGTCATGCTTAAATTTTGATCTTTATATCTTTTACTATTTTCTTTCTTTTCATATTTGAGGAAAAACATGTGGTCCACTCACAAGTGCTTGGTTTAATGTTTAATTCTAAATTTTCAATTACTTGAGTGTGTTCACAAAGAGAAGCACCACCTCTACAAAAATATAGAGGGACCTATTATCAAGCCCTAGGAGGTTGATTTTTTCCTTAATGCAAAAAAAGATCAATAAAGGAGTAATATTATGATTCCAATGTATGGATTTCAAGATAAGCCACTACTCTTGTTGAAGTTTTTTTAGATAAGTATTTTTCATTGTAGAGGTTTATAGACAATACCATCCATGGTTAGTTTTATTTCAACAAAATAAGAAAAAACAATTCATTTCCTTTCCATTTCCTATTTGATAAGTGACTGTAAATAACAAGACCCACCTTGTATAGTTTGCACAATATTTAAATTGCTTTAATTTGAGTGAAGTTGAAGGTATTCAAGATTTTGATCTAGAATGCATATTTTGTGGGCATCTAGATATAATCAGACACAAGAATATGTTTACAAGATATATCTCAACAATTATCTAAAGGCACTGTAAACTTCAACAACAAAGGATTTATCTTTCCACATTTTGTGAGCATTCTTAATTCTTGAATCATTCTGTTCCTTCTTCCTAGTCTTTGATCACTCAAATTTCTTAGTTGTGTTATCCATCATTTAAGTCAATCTCTTACTCTATTTCCCTTTTTTCTCCAAGTATCTTATTCATGTTATGATTCAATTGAGCCCAATGTGATCCCGCCATGGGAAAAATGCCTATACATTTCCGATTAAGTGTTAGGATTTTGTTGAGTACTTTAAGAACTAAACAATCTTGAAACCTAAATTTGTAATATTTTTAAATCTTGCTGAGAGTTCCTTTCAAGGAAACAATTTGTTTGTGGTTCGGAAACTTGTTTAAATCTATATGAATCCTATGAATTTATGCTTTCCTATGCTCTTTATAATACATGAATAAAATCATTTTATATATCTATGAAATCTAAACCTTATCATTTTGCCTCTATCATTTGATATGCTTCAATGATATCTCTTTTACTATGATGGAACTGATGGATATTTGTATTTAAATTTAACTTTTTGACTTTTCAATATTTCTTTTAGTTTTTTTGTTGAAGACACCACATCCTCTCATACATGCATGTGTTGAAACTCCAATATTATTTTTGTGAGTGTATGTATACAGAGGAGTACCACCTCTCTAAAACCAGAGAGGGACATGCATTCAAGCCCTAGGAAGTGTAATTTCCCCTTAACCAAATAAAATATCAACATTGCAAAGTAGTGGAACCTACCCTTTTACATATGCCCATGTTTTGCCTCTTCACATACATTACTTCCACATAGAATTTATTTGCGCACATGCCTTACTTCCACTATTTTTAGTCTTGGTAAGAATTTTCTAAGCAAGAGACATATCACACAACCCTATAAGCACTAATATATCCACATACATATTTATATTAAGGCGTCAAACTAGCTTCATTTCTCTTTAAGTAACCCAAAAAAAAATTTACGACTAAAGAAATCGTGTAACTGTAATATTTATTAATTCCTTAACATATCCATAATATGTTTTAATTTCTCCCAATATATTAGGTGTGAGACCAAATGAAGTAATATAAAATATAAAATATTCTTACCTTTCCATGCTTTTTGGAATATTACGAAATGAGTCAAATGATACTTACTCTTTTACCTATGCACATGCTTTATCTTCGCACCAACTTCACTTCCATGTAGACTTTAGCTCCAGACATGCCTTACTTCCCCATGTCCCTTACTTCAATTATTTTTAGACTAAGAATTTTCAAGTAGACATACTTATCGCACAAATTTATGGACATTAATATGCACATACATATTTACATTAATGGAATTAGTAAATCTTGTTTCCATAAATTAAAAGTTTATTTAATAAGAATAAAATTCTCTCCAATTATTATCAATTTTAGACATATTATCTTATTTTACACATAGAATAACTCTAGCCCACCAAAAATATAGGAGAAAAATGTGAAAATTCCTTGTAGATTCAAACTGCTAATTGTAATTTACTAAAACAATAGACTTGAATCTACTCTACTCGTCAGGGGAAACAACTAAGCGATTGTGAAATCATGAATAAAACAAGAGAAAGAAAATCAACACATTACACAATGATTTCCTCGGGAAATCCATAGTTGAAAACCCCTTCTATCTATGTATTTCATTAGTCAGAAAATATGAGAAGCTTACAATGTTTTGCTGATCTGAAAATGGGGCTCTTAGGATTTTTTTCTAACTTACAAGAACCTCTCCCACTTCCAAAGCTTAAATATTCCCAAGTCCTTATGATTAACCAATGCAAAATTAAATATGTGCTTGAAACTAAGGTGTATGCTTATGATTGTTTAAATTGTTTATGTACCTGTAAATGGATTTGCTTAAAATGATATAAAACATATAACACTGAAACAATGCAGAAAATAAAAAACACACATAAGACAACACGTTGAATATGGATTTCACCCAAAACTCTTGGGCTACATCTCCTTGAGCTCTAGTCAACTCAACTAGGCTCTTTGGGATTATGGCAAAGTCTTTTCTACAAGCTCTTGGCTCAAATCCACTATTTTACACAAAAGCAATGGGTTTAGACACCATTTTATCCCTGGGTCTTGAAGCTCTCAGTTGCTGGCTCTTGGCTCTCACTCTGGCTCTTGGCTTTGGCTCTGTCTTTTGGCTCTGGCGCTGGCTCTTGGCTCTGGCTCTTGACTCTAACTCTTCAACTCTGGCTTCTTTGGATTTCTATAACCTTAAGCTCTTTGGATTTTCACTTGAACTTCAAGTGACCCCAAAGGCTCCCTCAACTACTCTACGAAGTAGATATTCGCACTTCTGCTTCTGCATTTTCTCTCATCCTTCTTCTTGTTCTCTCAATCGTGCTTTCTAGCTCTTTTGAGGCATCTTCCCTGGCCGTTTCTCTGTGATTCATTGTCCCTCTATGGCTTTGTCACTTCAAAATGCATCATTTCCTGTAAAAACGCCTGCTGCAGCGTGGCATGATGATCAGGAGAAGTTACAGAAGGAATCAGGGCCATTTCATAAGTGAAAATCTGAAAAAGGGAGAGAATGTCATTACACAAAGAATTTCTACAAAAACAATATTGGGCATGATTTGCAAACTTGAAATCCCATTCAATTGCCCTTAAATCCCTATCAGGTCCACCATTAGGCATCATATCACATCACATTAGTGTATTGGGAAAAATCTGAAATACATGGGAAATCATTGAAAACCCATCAAAATCCTTTTATCGAACTTGAAAGCGTATCGCATCCACCCTATGATCGTATCGGGTCCGCCTTTGGTTGCTGCCACAATCTCCACCGTCGATCTCGGTGATCTTCGATCCAACAGTCATCATGTAATTTCAGGTGGCTTAGGAGTACAGAGGTTACCCAGCCAAAAAGGTGGTTTTCCTCTCTCCTCCACCAACCATGTGTCGACTAGTGTGTGGGATCAAGCGGCGCTGACGCAAAACCATTTACCGCTTGAGGCCTACCTGAAACCTGCCTTTACAGAACTCAATTTCTATGTAATCAGGTTTAGAATTCCCCTTTGGGTACATTTTATTGCCTTCAGGTGTTGTCCTTTGTATTTCATGTTTTACACTGAAAAACATTAATACACAAAAAATCTAAATTTCTAGATTTCAAAATTTATGAATTTTGCTTATGAAATCCATCGAGTATGGCAATCGCCGATTGCCAATTTAATCCTGGTCGTCCATTCCTCTCGTGATCTGATGGCTTAGATTGCTTGTCGTGATCACTATTGCATATCACATCGCACACAACCCAAGGGTGGCGATTGCCAATTTAATCCTGGTCGTCCATTCCTCTCGTGATCTAATGGCTTAGATTGCTTGTCATGATCACTATTGCATATCACATCGCACACAACCCAAGGGTTATGTGCATCACCGATTCTGATTCGCCGATCCAATCATTAGTGATCGGCGTATCACATGATCACAATCATCGATTCCAGGGTCCTGATATTGCATACGGGCCTATCTTTGACTTGATTGATCAGATCAACCAATCAGGGTTACCTCTGCCTCTGCTTAAATCCGAACTTTGCCTTTTTCCAATGCGCTTTCCCTTTGTAAGGGTTTTTTTGCCATTTTTAGGGGTTTTGGCCTCTTTTTCCAAAGAACAAAGCGCATCTTCTGCATGCGATAGCTTCTGCATCCTAAGTCCATTTTAGCCCATTCAAGTTGTAGTAGATTCAAAAGGAAAAGATCTCTACAATGGGGCTATTTCCAGGAACTTCCTTGGACTTTCATTTTCCTCTGTGAGGAACACTTAGACTTAGGAGTCTATCCAAAATCCATTTTGGATCACGCCTTCCCACTAAAATAAATTTTGGTCTCCAAAAGACTGATATATTAATATGAACATTAAATGAGAGTGACAACACCCTCTTCTTTCAGCCTCCATACACTTGCTTTGCATAGTGCCTCTGAACCAAAGCCTTTGACCACTCTCCTTTTTGGATGTGTTGTTTCTCCTGGGAAGAACTGTCTTTCTTCTTGACCTCATGCAAAACTTCTACTGAAATGGTCATAGGAGGTGTTTTGAACTCTTCTGCCTTGACCATTGATCCAAGATGGCTCAAACCAATGCGAAGTCATCTACTCCATAAAACTTTCATTTGTACTTGTTTGACAAACTATCAACAACAACTATTAACAACAAAAAAAATACAGACAACAACTGGATGGCCTAAATTCCTGCTTCAACAAAAGAAACAAATTTCACATCTTGTGAATACTGTTGGGCAATTTAATTTCTTAAATTTCTTTCATTAAATTATCAACCAGGGATACTCATAAGCTTCTGATGATGCTAGCAAAATATATGCAGGAGTAGGCAACTAACTCTATGTCTGATTAAATGATTTTTGATTTAATATAATATGCAAGGGAAGAGACTCCTAACTGAGAAGGTCCTGGTTGTCCTTCCCTATAGTATTATAGATTGAAAATAAATCATTGATTACATAAAACCAGAAACTTGAAATAAATACAAGCGAATGAATTTTAATTGTTGTTCAGATTCAAATAGAGAGAGAGACTAACTTAGTCCCTTGATTGTCCCCTCATATACTGATCCAAACTAAACTAAGATCCATTCATAAGCATAAGAAATGAAATAACTTGAAACTTAAAATAAAAAGAATGAGTTTCAATTATCATGCAAATAAAATAGAGAGAGGGCCTAACTTAGACCCTTGGTTGTCCCCTCATATGATGATAAGATTTTAATTTAAAACTCATTCATCAATCACAAAAAAATCTTCAAACATCTAGGAAATTAAATGAAATAAAATGTTTCTTTGATTTTTTCAGAGTGAGCTCAATTCTCTTAAGAACAAAGTGAAAAACTATTCCATAAATTCATATACTACATTAACACAATTTATATCTAAAACTATAGAAATAAAATTTATGTAAAATGAAGCTTTATTCTATTCCATCATAAGTTGGATACATGCTCCAAGAGTCCTCCTTTTGGAATGGAGGAGGTGCTCCTATTTATACAACAATTTAAGCAACTAACTCATTAATGGGGATCCACTAATCCCTCATATTGTTACAACCAATATGAGACACATATTCCTTTATCCATGATTTTTCTCCATGAGATATGCTTGACCCCTATCCCAAATCTCCTTCAAATCTTTAAGAGAATTCGAATTTGAGTCTTGGAGGCCACATAAGAGTATCCTGGAACCTTCCAAATCACCTACACATGTCGCCAAACTCATTCCACCTTTAGGTATAAGCAAACACATGTTATTTTTCTAACTTTTAGTCATAAATTCACTTTAAATGCATAAAATAAATAACTTTGGAAAATGAAACTATGAACCCATATGGTAATGAAAATATAATGATAATGTAATGAAATGAGGTGAAAAAATGAGGATAAAGGTGAAAATGGAGTGAAAATTTATGCTAATTTGGCGGCCCAACAAACACCTCCATGTCTTACATCTGCATACAAATGATGGACTAGATAACAAGCCCACAAAACATGCCTTTAAACAAATGACCTTTCAAGTCAAGCATGTAGAAAAAGACCATTAGGACTCTTTTTCAAAAGATGAAAAACTTCATCACTATCTCCATTTGGAGACCAAGTTAACTTCTCCCAAGTCAACATGGCATCACATGCATGTCAAAGCAATCAACCCTGCAAGTTAATTACACATACATGTTGAAATACAAGGAACTCATCAATATCCCTATGTTCATGCATCTCATGCTCATGCATGCATTTCATCCTTCAACTTTCACTTAAGCACACTATACTTTCGAAGCTAAAATGAAATATAATGTAGATGAATCAATAGACATGAAATCTTAATCGGATAAGGACTCTAATCATTTCTTACCAATCCCTTTCGAAGGTACTACCTTTGTCTACACATCAGCATCATCATGTGAATCATCCTGAGACACATCATCCATGGAATCTTCCTTTCCATTTTTGCCATCTTCTCTTTCCACTTTCTTTAGCTTTTGTGGAAGCATTGTTGGATTTAGAGTCCAACATTTTGCAATGATACGTCCTTTCTTATGGCGGTAAGTGCACTGCATGTGCATCCTCTTGACAGCATGATTTTCCTTGTCTAATGGACCTTTTGCTTCTTTCTTCCTTTCCTTCAAAATTTTCCTGTATGTGGCCATTCTCTTCCAACATCTAGAAACATTATGGTTATCCAAACCACAAAAGGAACAAGCAATACGTTTCCCATATCTATGTAGAAATTTATCATGCTTTGCACAATCAAAAGGAAAATGATTAGAACCAAATTTATACCTACCTCTTTCACCTTTATTGCCTTCATGAGGAGGTGAATTGAATGAAGAAGTGGCTTCCTTTGGAACACCATCAATCTCTTCAAGGCTACCAGAGTCTCCCCAACTCTTTGGTTCAAGTGTGTGCCTCTGAACACCTGCATCCTGTAATTGATGTTTCAAGCTATTGCATTCCTCCTGAATACAATCTTCACACTCTATAATGCAATTCCTTCTTGGAGTTGTTTCAATGGCCTTCATGGCAGCTTTGGAACTCTTTCCATAATACTGCCCATAGCCAAGACCCAAATACTTAGGCCTTTCCTCAACCATTATTGGTTCAACAATACCTTGTGCATGTTTTCCCAAGCCCTTTCCTTCATAGCCCATCTTGGACATTAGCTTGGAACCTATGCCTCTATTATGTTTTTCAAAAGACCCAATATAAGAATTCTTAGAGAAATTTGAAGACAAACTAGAATGGTTTAACTCTTCTTCAAGCTGATACTTGGCTAAGGCTTCTTGGGCAACAAAGAGTTGTGTCTCCAACTCATGCATCCTTTTCAGGTACATATTTGCAATATGAAGTCGCCTCTCCATTTCCTTCAATTTGTCAAAAAGTAACTGCTTCTCTTCCTTCATGGAATTCAACTGATCTCTATGTTGCTCTTTCTCCCATCCTCATACATTTCTCTCACCATATCCATCATGGTGGACAATTCTTACTTCATGTCTTCATCATAGAGTCTTGTGATGAAGAAAGAAGAATTTGAGGACTCACTTGTAGAAGTTGCATTATGCTAATTAATAAAAGAACTTCGAACAAGATTAATAAAGAGCTTTATCCAACAAACTTTTGCAACAAACCTCTTTTGCTTAAAGGATTTCCTTTAGGTCCTCCTTCTTATCACATGCATACAATCAACCTTTGACTGCTTAAACACCTTTCAGACAAGCAATCTTTGCTCTCTCAATCAAGCATTCTGATATAACCTTCTTGGAGGTGTGGTTAATCAAAACAATGGTTCTGATACCACCTGATCTGAAAATGGGGCTCTTAGGCTTCTTGTCTAACTTACAAGAACCTCTCCCACTTCTAAAGCTTAAATATTCCCAAGTCCTTATGATTAACCAATGTGGAATTAAATATGTGCTTGAAAATAAGATGTATGCTTATGGTTGTTTAAATTGTTTATGTCCCTGTAAATGGATTTGCTTAAACTGATATAAAACATATAACAATGAAACAATGCAGCAAATAACAAACACACATAAGACAACAAGTTTAATATGGATTTCACCCAAAACTCTTGGGATACATCTCCTTGAGCTCTAGTCAACTCAACTAGGCTCTCTAGGATTATGGAAAAGTATTTTTTACAAGCTCTTGGCTCAACTCCACTATTTTACACAAAAGCAATGGGTTTAGACACCATTTTATCCCTGGCTCTTGAAGATCTCCGCTGCTATCTCTCGGCTCTCACTCTAGGTCTCGGCTCTAGCTTCGGTTATTGGCTCTAGATCTGGCTCTTGGCTCTAGCTCTTGACTCTAGCTCTTCAGCTCTAGCTTCTTTGGCTTTCTGCAACCTTCAGCTCTCTGGCTTTTCAGTTGAAATTCAAGTGACCCAAAAGGCTCCCTCAGTTGCTCTGTACAGTAGCTTTTCACTCTTATACTTCTACCTTTTCTCTCCTCCTTCTTCATGTGCTCCTAATCATGCTCTCTGGCTCTTTTAAGGCATCTTCCCAGCTTTTTCGCTTCCCTGGCCATTTGTCTGCGATTCATTGTCCCTTTTTAGCTTTGTCACTTCAAAATGCATCATTGCCTGTAAAAATGCCTGTTGCAGTGTGGCATGATGATTAGGAGCAGTTACAGAAGGAATCGGGGCCATTTCATAGGTGAAAATTAGAAAAAGGGAGAGAATCTCATTACAGAGAGAATGTCTACAAAAACACTATTGAGTGTGATTTGCGGACTTGAAATCCCATTCAGTCACCCCTAAATCCCTATTGGGTTTGCCATTAGGCGTCATATCACATCGCATTTTTGTATTGGGTAAAATCCCAAATACATGGGAAATCATTGAAAACCTGTCAAAATCCTTTTATCAAACTTGAAAACCTATTGCATCCACCCTATAATCATATCAGCTCCACCTTTGGCTATTGTCACAATCTCCACCGTCTATCTATGTGATCTCGAAACCAATGGTCATCATGCAATTTCGGGTGGCTTAGGAGTACAGAGGTTACCTGCATGAAAAGGTGGTTTTCCTCTCTCCTCCACCAGCCACGTGTCGACTAGTGTGTAGGATTGGGCGGAGCCAGCCCAAAGCCATTTATCGCTTGAGACCCGCCCAAAACCCGCCTTTACAGAACTCAATTGCTATGAAATTGGTGTTAGAATTCCCCTTTGAGTCCATTTTATCGCCTTCAGGTGTTTTCCTTTGTATTTCGGGTTTTACACTGAAAAATATTAATACACAGAAAATATGGATTTCCGGATTTCAAAATTTATGAATTTCACTTATGAAATCTGTCGGTTCCAGCAATTGTCGATCGTCGTTAATCCTAGCCGTCAGTTCCTCTCGCGATCTGACGACTAAGATTTCTTGTCACAATCACTATCGCATATTGCTTCGCACACAACCCAGGGGTTCTATGCATCATCAATGCCGATTCGTCAATTTGATCATCGGCGATCAACGTATCGCATGATTGCAATCACCGATTCTAGGGTCCCACTATCGCATACAGGCCTGTCTACAACCTGATTGATTGTATTGATCGATCGAGGTTTCCTTCACCTCCGCTTAAATCTAGCCTTTGCCTTTTTCCGATGTGATTTCCATTTATAAGTTTTTATTTGCCATTTTTAGGGGTTTTTTCCTCTTTTTCCAAAGAACAAAGGGCATCCTCTAAATGCGATAAATTCTACATCCTAAGTCCATTTTATCCCACTCAAGTTTCACTATATTCAGAAGGAAAATAGCTCTGCAATGAGGCTATTTCCAGGAACTTCCTTGGACTTTCATTTTCCTCTGTGAGGAACACTTAGAATAGGAGTCTATCCAAAATCCATTTTGGATCATTCCTCAAGCCCAAGCAAAATATGCACTATCTTTATTTGTCTCACAACTTCCTAGACAAACCCAGGCGAATACTAAACCAATTTTATTCTTTCCGAAGTCCCTATTTCCTTGTGTTGTTTCTGTTGGAATTAACCCCTATTAATTAAGGAAATTCCTCTATTGGAATTGTGCAATCCTCACAGGCCTTCCTATAACTACATGCACCACTTGTACAATTTGGGTGATTATACAAGTGATAGTACATTGTCCCTGAACTCCAATCTCAACTGGGTAATTCTCATATATGACATGCATGATTTATGTATGAGTGAATCATCAATTAACTAGTTGATCATTGTAGATAACACCACACTACTAAAACTCCCACTAGTTCCTCCAACAATTGGAACTAGTTTAACTAAATTTAACTTAGTTAAACTGAATTAATTAATTACAACTCAAAAGGGCTCCTATAATGTAGGAAATACTCTACATGAGTCAAGTCAAACCCTCAACTCAAATCAGTTGAGCCAAATAAGTCAAATTAACTTAGTTAACTAATACAAGTTGTGATGAGATGTGGAATTACAATTTACTCTTAATTTAATTTAAGGTCAAAATTAAATTAGTACTTTATTGGTGGATTTTCAACACTCCCTCTCAACAAGAAATGGATTATCTGCTACCCATATCATGCCTTAATGAAACTTGAATTTTCATCTTGACAATGCCTTTGTCAAAATATTTGAATCCTATTCCTTTGTAGGAATGTACTCCAACAACATGATTCTCCTCTGCAAACAATGTTGTAGATGGTAATACCAGATGTCGATATGATTGGACCGATCATGAAAAAATGGATTTTCAGAGATTTTGATACAAGTATGATTGTCACATTAAATCACTATAGGAACCATATGTTGACCAAATACCCCAAAAAGGATCTTCCTCATCTGGATAGACTCATAAGCTGCTTTTCTAGTAGCCATGTACTATGCTTCTACTGAACTAAGTGCAACTAATCTCTACTTCCTGATGTACCAAGAAAATTTTGTTGACCCAATGCTAAAGATTCCCCCTGATGTGATCTTCCTATCATATGGAATCTCTGCCCAATTTGTATATGTGAATCCTTCAAGCTCCACACCCTCTCTCCATTTGTACCTAAGACCAAACTGAGTGGTGCCCTTGAGGTATCTCAACACATGTTTAGTTGCCTTCCAATAGAGTTTGGTTGGAGTAAACATTGCTTGACTAATATGGTTAGCTAAAAAACATATGTCCAGTCATGTGTTCACCAAATACATAAGTGAACCCACAAGATTCCTGTAAATGTAGTGTTTGCTACTTCACCTGAAGTAGCATATTCCTTACTCTAATTTCATGTTAGATGAGTCTCCATCATTTTGTTCCTCTCCATGTGGAACTTCTTCACTATCTCATTGGAATACTTTCCCTGAGAGAAAAATAGTTCCTCATATCTTGTCCATACTTCCATACCAAGGAAATAATGCATGAACCCCAAGTTTTTCATCTCGAATTCTCTTGCAAGATCATCTTTGCAAGATTTTACCAGCTTTTCATCACCTATTAGAATTAAATCATTGACATAAAATATTATAATCAACAATTTACCTTCAACCACAATATGGGCAAGGTTTTCACCTGCATCAATTTTGGTGAAACCCAACCTGGTGAAATAGATGTCAATCTTGGTGTACCAAGCATGAGGTGCTTGTGTCAATCCATACAATGCTCGCTTGAGTATGCACACATGTGACTCTCTTTTTAAGGTCTCAAATCCTTTTAGCTGCTCAATGCACACCTCTTCCTCCATCATAACCTTGAGGAATGTTGTCTTCACATCCATCTGATGTACCTTCCATCCCATTTGCACTGAAAGTGATAGACTAGATCTGGTTGAAAAGTACCTTGCTATTGGAGGAAAGTGCAATGTAGGTATAGTTCCCTCTGCAGACAGAGGCAACCCCTCTAGCCCTAGAGTGGGTCTAGTCACAGCAAGACAAAACAAAAACTAATTCCTTAAATAGTCATCATTAAAAGAGCCTACCTTATGCCAGTGTTTGATGCAGTCTTTGTTACGCTGCTTCAGCTATCATTTTCTTCTCGATGAGTGTTTCACCTAAAACAACATAAGAGAACAACAAAAAACATAATAGAGCACAACAATGAACTATTTACTTATAAAGTCAAGGAACCATAAGCTATCAAATATATTTCATACGTGATATAGGAAATAACCATTGATTGTACTAATTTGAGCAAAAGTAAATCTTACAACCACACCTTGATGTCGCAAGCTTCCTTGAAGGGTCCAATCAGTATGTCTCTATAAGAATTCACTCTCAAAGGTCTCCTAGAAAGGTTGATGACTCTCTCTCTCACACACAAAATCACTAGTATAAGGCTAAGGAAATCACAACCAAGCTTCCTTCTTATAAAACCATTTCATACTAACAATCCACAGCCAATTGCTAGACTATCAACAATTCACACTGCAAACTACCAATCCAACACCAAGACTAGATAATTTGCTCACTACCCAAAAAGCTAGCTAATCATAGTCATGGAGGATGCTTTTATAAGAGGAGGAGCCTCCATAAATGAGGGAGAGGAAGCTTATCTTCAAGGGAGGTTACTCAAAAGGTGGAACCACCATCTCAAATGAGGAAAGGTGAACTTTCTTGACCCAACAACCAGTTCAAGAACCACCCAGAAGCATTATGTTTGAACTAATTTGCCATATCTAGGTCATTACGAGTCAAACACTAAGACTTGGAGACAACATCGCGAGGAAACAATGTATTAAGAGCTATCGTCACAAGCATGATACATATGACTTACGACGATCCCTAAAATCCAACCGTCAATGAGAACAGATGTACTCTTGTGATGGTGTTACGAGGTTCTTGTTTATTCTGGGCTATCGTCACAAGTAGAATACTGATGTCTTGCGACGATCTTGAAACATAGGTAAACAGGGTCAACTTCAATATTAATGAGCATGGTTAATCTTATTCAATGGTTTAGAATATGTGGACACATATTTTGAGGTATGACACAAAGAAGATGCCTTTCAAGGACCGACTTTACCTAGGATCAGGGGATACGAAGTTGATGAAAAAATACTGTGTAATAGATGCCCCCCTAAAGCATGAAGGCTGAGAGAGAGGGGGGGGGTGAAATGTTTTACAAAACCATAATTGAGTCAAAACACCATCGCAAAGAACTTGCAGAAACAAGTACAACTGATGTCTCTGCTAGTGAAAGAAATACATGTAGTCTAGGTATGGGCACGACCATCCAAAAGACAAATAGAATTGGTCTGTGGTATGGATGTAGCCATCCAGTCGATAAGACCATATGAAAATATAGGTATGGTCACAAAAATCCATAAAGACTCAAGTATTGTCGCAGCCATCCAATCAAAGAGTCATGTATGTAATAATGAACCAATCCACACAACCTGAACTTATCAAATAGTCATGTATGCAATCACGAACCAATCCGCACAACCCAAACTTATGTAATCTGAGCTTGGGGTCTTGAATCCAACCTAATCATTGTACTATTTATAATATGCGAATAAATGTGTCGAAATCGAGCATACTAGAAAATCACTTGATTACCGGTCAATGGTGTGAATAGTTAAGAAGCACAACAGAAACCACCAATAATGTCAATGGTTCTCAAGGTACTGCTAGTATAATCCACAAAGTGTGAAGAATCATCTGGATTCAAAAACTTGTGAAATCACCCGATCAAAGGCCAATGATGAAAGCTTGTCGTCAAATGCAAAGAACTTTCCATTAAGGCATGCAAGCTCCAAGGTACCTGAAAGGAGTCTCTAGAGAAACTCCCTACATAGAGCTGGCGTCGACAGGAAGTGATCCATTGCAGGAGGGCCATAATTTTTCCCACATTAATGACACAAGACAAGGAACAAGATGAAGATGGGTGAAACAGAGAAATAGAGGAGGAGGTAAGGTTGAAAACTGTAGAAGGATTAAGCTCTTGAACATATCGGCGACACGACTCCGGGATGCAACAATACTTTGGTACCAAGGGATCGAAGGTCATGCGAAGACAATAGAGGCCAAATGGAATGAGGAAAAATGAAGAACCCAAATCTCGGAAGGCCAATGACGAAGTGAGGATATCCCAAACCTGGCGAGAAGCAAAAAGTGTCAATGTTCAAGAGTGACAAACTACCATAGGTAATCAATGGAATATTTCCAAATTTTCTCCCACCATTGTTGGTGAGTACCCCAATTATTTTTGAAACACAAGCTTGAAGGGGATAGCATATGCTTGCAATATAAGTTTTTCCTTCGGACAAATCCAACCTAGTGAATTTTAATGAGCCCTAGTGAGGAGAAGCTTGAGTCTCATCATGGCGATGAGTCCAATGTCGTTAGGGTTTAATGAGTCTGACATAAGTAAAACTCAGAGTCTTTTTCATATTTAGAGAGTTTGAGAAAGACACTGAAAAGAAAACTCCAAATGGGCCCCTTTCGTAAATTTTTGTCTCTCAAGCCCGAAAATGTAAAAAACAATACTTGAGAGAACCGCTTGACCATTTCAATCAAGGAGTACTTTTTGTAAATAGTGTCTCCAATTCAAAAAATGTAAAAAACTTACTGGATACACGAAGTTTTGCAACCATGAATGAACTCAAAATGACAAGGGCTCGACAATCTTTTCATGTTTCAAGAGTCAAAAAAGACCTTAAAGTTGACTCAAAACAGACTTTTTGGTATTTACTGAGTATATATCAATCATTGCCAATGTTCGAAACAGCTGTCACTGCACAAGGAAATTCAAGCATAAGACATGTTTCACAAAAATACATGATTAACGCTCAAAAACCTGATTCAAAACCCTAGGAAACCATAAATTTCGAACAAAAAGGCTATAAAAGAGACATTATGGTAAAAAACAATTCACTTGTGTTTTTTACTGTGGTAAGAAACTTCAAACCTTGCGTACCTTGTGAAACTTGGTGATCAATTCCTAGAGATTCGGTGGTTTATTGCATTTCATACTTGCTCCAAGTAAATGATCTATCCTTCCCTTTGTTTTTGTGCCAATTTTAAATGAAATTTCATATTTTAGACAAGAGTTTGGAGGAATGTTTTGGTCAAAAATTCCGCCTTAGTTGTCGTATGTTTCCCGCTCGGGGTTGCGACAATCGAGAAATCTGCATGGCCCAAAATCGAGATCGTCGCAGGAAAGTGATGTACCCCTACGATGACCTGAGAAATTATGAACTATGTGAATCGGTTCATCGCATCTGTTTTAAAAACAACTGCAATGAGTGCTGAGACCAAAAAAACTTCATTTTACAACAATTTTAAGATATGAAAAATGTTGAATAGCATTTAATAAAAGGATGTTGGTGCATGCAGGGGTACAAAATGGCTTTCTCTTGGCAGGAGCACACTCACGATGATGATGATGAGATGGGGGTAGCTGATCCTCATTGCCAGAGTATTCTACGGAACTGTGGGCTATTAAAATTCTTCTTAACACCACTATTGAGAGCTCAACTAGATCTCCTAATGTACCTAATCTGAGCATGGAATCCAACGGAGGGAAAATTTATCATCCATGGGCAAGGAATTGAATTTGATGCCACAAAAATCTATTTTTTGATTGGATTTTCATGGGAAGGGGAGATACCTCGCATGGTGGTTACTCGAGTTACTAGAGACTCGCTAGACACTCTAATTGCAAGAGTATGCCCAGGAGCATGGAAATCATCTACTAGTGGGAAACTGCAGATTACCTCGGTGAATGATTTGTCATTGTAGGTTTTGTTATTCACTATCACTAGGGAAGCTAGCTCCAAAGCCCAACACAAGGCAACTAAAACTCAAGTGTGGTTAGCCTTAGACTATCTAAATCCCACTATGTTTGACTGGGCGGAGGGTGTGTCTCTTAACATGAAGAGACAATCAACCAAATTCCATAGGCATTAGACAAAATAGTTTGGTTATGGATCGATATTGGTACCGCTCATGCTGGAGCGAGTGCCAATCCTTCAGCTACAGGACATGCGGGTTGGGTGGCCAGGACCACGAGAGACTCGAATTACTCGGTGGGCTCCTGTGATGCCACGTGTTATAGACATTTTTGGGCACTTCAACCCCAATCATAAATGTCCATAAACTGAGGGCTCCTAAGTCCCTAAAAGTGTTGCTTCACTCCCTAAAGGAACAAGGTCAACTGATTACATCATCTTCCAGAAGTTCTCCACCGAAAACTGCTCATAAATGGTCAAAACTGGACCATACTGAAAGCTCAATGTAGAGGGTGCGATGCATATCACCTTCCAAGTGTACAAGGTGCGATGCATATCACCTTCCAAGTGTACAAGGTGCGATGCATACTGAATTGCTCCTCAGTAGGGTGCGATGGTCGGGAATGGACAAATGGCAGGGACAAAAATGTGAGGTGGAAGATCATGGAATCTTCCAGAAGCTTCCCCTCTGACACTTGCCTCTCTATTTTCGACCAGGGATGAGTAAGAGATCATCATTCTCCAAGTGGAAGGAGGAACTATCAGAGAGAGGACACTAATCAAGATCCCAGAAGATGGCTCACCTCTCTGTAATCATCTATATATGGATCCCTCATCACAAAGATCTAGGGGCTGGAATTTTGTATCTTATAGAGAAGTGTTGTTGGTTTTCTGGTGTACATTCATAGTGTTGGGTGATCTAAGCTTTGTTTGAGGTGAAGAAGGGCTTTCGAGCTAGAGGATGATGCCAGGTCAGAGCATATGGTTGTAATCCTCTTGCTACTTGTCATCTTAATAAAGCTATTCTTGTTTTCTTCCATATTCTTGTGTACTTGTTTATATATGCGTTTATATGGTTAACATACATCTGATCCTATTTTATTTAGGGATATAGATCTATGTTTCTTCGATAGGAGTATGTTTCTGTGATTCCACAAGTTCTCTTTGAAGTTGGGTAGACGAAGAAGAAGCAGCGAAGCTCTATCAAGAAGGAGAGGAAATCAGGTACAAGACTTAGGTTGGTCTTCTTGGTTCTCCTCTTGTCTATTTCCATAAAAGAAAACAATAGTAGACTTTACTTCTTTGTTTCTAAGATATCCACCCATCTTAGTGGGAATAGCAGCATCCGAGTGGACACTATTCCCGGAAACAAAATGGTGACTCCACTGGGGAGCGACTAGATTACTTGTTAGCTTATCTATCCTTCTTTCTTTTATAAACTTACAGATAGAGCTTGAAGTAAATCCAGCTAGCCTTCGAACTGCATTTGGTATACAAATGCAAAGTAGATCAATGCTACTTCAGTCTATCTCTGGGTTTTGTTTATGAATTAAACAATAGATCTACAAGCAATTTAATTGCCCTAAGTGGTGGCTCTAGTAACCTCTTAGATCACCCTTGTGTTTTACATACACTGAGCATTACTTACTTGGCCTAAACACCTGAACTGAATTGCGAACTGTGAGTGAAAACCTGTTTGAAGTCTCGCACTGGTACCATCGCACCCTGCCTTCAAGGCATTCTGTATGCATCGCACTTCCCGAGTGCAGTAGGTGCGCTGCATACTGGTTTCACTGTGTAACAGGTGCGATGGTTAGGGAGGGTTAACTTTACCCTCAGACTGTGGTTTTTTCTCACTGTTTTCAGTCCTATTCTAGAGTTTTGCTGTCTGTAGTCAGTGTACTTTTGTGAAAACCCCCTTCTCTTGCATTATTCCACCTCCTTAGTGCAAAGAACTGTAAATGTTTTTATGTATTGTGCGTCATTTTCAGTTCTCTTTTGCAAAAAAATAGCATAGTCAAACTGTCGTTTCTAGATCTAAAAGTATCGTAGCTGTCGTTTTCAGTTTTGGAAAACAATCCCATTGTTCTTGGTAGTCGATTATACAACTACTATTGCATAGGATTTGAATTAGTAGTTTTAAGGTGTCGAAAAGCAATTTTCATTTCAAAATTGCAAAGTGTCTCTCTTGCTTTCACTTCATTTTGAAAAATAATTTTGTTGAGTATTGTCGCTTTAAAAGTAATTCATATTTGCACATAGCTTTCTTAACATCATTCATACATTAAGAAGGCTGAAAAGAAATACATGCATGTGCGTTTGCATTTTGATTGCTTGGTTCGATTTAGGACTGTGCATTTAGCGTGTGCTCTGTGCTCTGTGAAGAAAAGATTCTTGACTTTCTTCCCTTAGTAGCTAGGATTTTCATTGCTGAAAGAAGATTAAACATTTGTTTATCATCTTAGACTACATTTTAGGAATTATATACACATCACGGTGAACCTGAAAGACAAATTGTTAAGCAAGATCAACTTAAAATAAAGTCAATGAATCTAACAACGCTTTGGAACTTAACGCACAACATCTAGAGGTCTAGGCTAGAGATGTATTCTGACATCGTAAAGTTAAACATTTATGCTTGACATCTACCCCATGATTATATGTGTAGTGTACACATGCACAACCACATAGTCTCTAATGCATATAGCATTCTTCCATGTGTTTTTGATACCACTATTTGAAATTAAAATAAGTTAGAAAAAAATAAAAGCAACTACATATATATACCAAAATTATCTTAGAAACTTTAACTCACCTAAAAATACTCCTAATTAAGGTTAAAATAATAGTATTTAAATTAATCCCCCAATGGGGGTGAGAGATATAGAATAGAAAAGGCATTGGTATCCCCACCCTCTTCCAGTGGGTTAGCATGTGTGCATTAATGACACAATATGGAGGGCTCTTGGCCAATATATATGTATTGTTCAAATAAATATTGTTTCAAAGTATTATGAATAAAGTATTCCTTTCTCTATTTGTTTCTCTATCCAAGTGTTTCTCTATTTGTAATTTTTTTTTCAAAACAAAAATGTATCTTTGTTATTTAGAAAATTAAAAGATATAATGCTTAGTCTTCTACACACTTCTTTAGTACAATCATTTTCTACCACAAAATTGCATTTTGATTTTGACTGGTACAAAAAATATGTTTAATAAAAAAAGCAGAGGGAGATAAGATTAAAAAAATAAAATTGGGATACCGCTTGATGATCCCTTAGTTCTACAATCTCCACAAACCCATTGTCTAACATAATTTCCTATTTTGATAAGAAATTAGCTAAAACATTTTATTCCTGAAAATATGAAAAACTTGGACATCATCAAATTCCTCTTGCAAGTGATGCAGGAGCATTCAGCTCATGATCATTATTGTATTCTAGTAGACATAGGGGGTCTTGTGTTTCAAGGAAGTTGGTTTCCTAAATATTGAATTAATGTAATTATTTAATGTTTTGAGGGATTTTAATGAGAATAGGAATTAATTGAATATTGTGAGGTATAATTGTAAATGTTCTCGAATGTAAGAGAACATGAGAGATTTAGGATAGTTGAGTGATGAGAGGATAGAGAATTGGTTGTAAATCTTAAATTAGGAGTTAGTTCATGACTTTATGAATTAGAGAGGATCCTTAGGAATGAGGAAGAGATTTTAGGCTTTTGTTGAGGAAGGTATGGACCTAAACTAGGAATTGGTTTTATAATCCCTTTGTATAAATGTAAGCCAAAAAGACATAAACAGAGGTTGGAGAGGTTGGATAGATTAGATAGATATTTAGCTAGTGTTTGTAAGCCTAGGGGTAGATGATGAATCATAGGCCATTAATTAGAAGACCAGGCTGAAGAGAGATAAAGGGTCTCATTATGTATCAGTTGTTCATATTTATAAATACATAGGTTTAATTCCAACCTGTATTAGTGTGTGTTTCGATGTATTGATTGATAAATTGGGTATATCAGAGAATTGTATAATATATATATTCATGCAGGTGAAGTTCAATGAGCGCAAAGAGGAGAGCGAGATAGAGGAGTGTAATGGATCTTTGAATCCATTCGACAGATCAAAGTAGAGCTTTGAAGGGACAAAATTTGAAGAAAGACGCAGAAATCAAGTTCGGGAGTAAATGGAGCAATGGAAGAGAGAAATGGAGAAACCTTTGAAGAAACCCAAGAACCATATCAACACTGAAAAACAACGTAAATAATAAGTAAATATAATAGCGAAGAACAATCAGTGAAGCGCGGTTTTGTAACAGTGAAAGTGGATTTCATGTGGCCTCAAAACCATAAGCGGTATTGAATGATGAGTGTCAATTCCACTCATCAAATTATGCGTGGCAGTGAGATGAGAGAGGAAACCACTTTATTGGGTGGTTAATCCTCACGCTTGTTATCTACCTGATATCAACAACCGTCGGATCTGTTGGGTGCAGATCGACGATGGAGAATAGGCGTGCAAGTTTAAATGGTCGGGAGTAATGTCAATTGTTGGATCAGAGGATACAATGGACGGTCAAGATTTGATCAGAGGCTTCGGTGATCGAAGATCGGAGGAGGAGAAGTACAGTGGAGGTTTTGATATGGAAGGGTGGACCCGACGATAAATATAGACACATGCTTATAAACTTCGAATTCCGGCCTTATGTGTTCGGGTCGGGATTTCAATGTATTCCTTTGTATTCCATAAAGTGTTGTGGGTGAGTCTTTTAATGCAAAAGTGTGATTTAAACATTCTGATAGTCGCATATCGGAATCGGAGGGGTGATAGAGTATATATGTGGTAATATTGTGGGTAACTGCGATGGCCGATTGTGATAAAGGTAATTCTCGGTAACTGTGCAAAAGCTGAGGATCAGCAGAAAAGGTATGGGTTATGTGGTTTTGTGTTTTATCTATTATAAAGGGTCTATAATGGATTAGAGTGCCGATAGAAGGGTTTTAATGGTTAAGTCCAATTATAACCCAAATTTAAAAAGGGGGTTTGCATATATGTGCGAAATAAGGATTTATAAAGGTTTATGAGGGGTGATCAAGTCCCGATGAAAAAGTAGAAGAGGGTTTAGAATTTGGTTAGCCTATTAGCATGTTTCCGCATGAGTTCTATGGAAAGGGCCTTAACCATCACCATTAAATAAGTTTTGACTTTGTAGGTCAAATAAATTCCTGGGGAAACTGGTTTATGCGCATGTCCATATGTATACTATGGGTAAAGCAAGGGTAACCCTGCATCATTTTGGTATCAGAGCTGAACAAAAAAATTATGTGTGAAAGTTTCTTTGAAAGAGTTTAGAACAGATATATTTGGAAAGATGTGTATGTAGGCAAGGGATATCAGATTCTAATATGACAGTTAAGAAACCAGAGTAAAGCTGGGAGATTGCAGGAACATAAAGAATCTACAACGATGTTTTGGAGGATAGATATTCATTCGAATCTGAATACTGGATGGAGACTGCTTGTAGAAACCATGTAGGTATTGTTTTATTTAACTCCTATTTCAGTTTTGATGGATAAAGAAATAGATTGAAGATTGATAGTTGCATCTAGTGAAGTATCTCAGCAAAAAAAGATCAAATCTTAAGGAGCAGTGATGGAAGAAACTGGTAAGGATTTCTGAGTAGAAGAAAACTCAGCAAAGGAGAAATTGTTGCTAATAGCTCAGATTTGCCAAGATAAAGCTAGAAGATTGGAAGAAAGAATCAGATTCTAAATCTCATTGACAATGGTTGAATATTGAGAATTTGTGCAGTGGAAGCATGAAGATATGCTAAAATAGATTCAAAGAAATGGTGAGATCCTAAAGGTAGGTGAAGGTATACAAATTTGTTTAATGATTAGTAGATATTGAATGAATGATATTTAGAGCAAGATTACAGTAGTTAAACTATAAGAAGGACTTTGTAAGTTCTTGAAGTAACAGAGTTTGAAGATACAGCTGAAGGCTAACTGAAATGGACAATCCATTCAAAAGTGCAGGTGAATGGGCGGACAAGATCAGGCAGAGATCTTGAAGGTAAGATGATATCATTTTATTTGGATTTGAAAATTAGAAAGTTGTAGTCTTTGCATTGATGTAGAAGTATTGTTGCAACTCCCAAAGGAAATTCCACAAAGGATGTGGGTAGAAGTGCTAAGAGGTAAAGGAAGCTGGTAAGAGTTTCTAAGTGAAAGTAGAAATGTGGTAGAACCTTGAGGAATTCCAACAGAGATTGTGTTAGGTCCCTATAATACTAATGATGCCCCCATTACTATTGTAGTTGTATCCCTTATTAATATTGTTGTGCCCCTATTGGCCCCATAATTGTTATTACTATGGCCCGCATAGAATCCCCTATTGTTTTTTGTGCCTTTATATTAAATTATTGTTAAGTGGTCGGCTTGCTTATTATTGGTGACCCCTTAGACTCCCTATATATAGAAAGGAGGTTTTTTTCAATTTGAATCATCCAAGAATTGTTCATTTTTGTAATGTAAAGGAGTTGCCGACCTTGAAGAGGCTGAAATTCTAAGGTGTTCAACTATCTTTTCTATCTTTTTGTGAGCTGGTTTCATAACATTTGGTATCCGAGCTTTGGATTCTAGGGTTTTGCTACTCCAAATAGGTCATCGTGGAATTTTCGCTATAACGTTTTTCTGCAACGTTTCAGAAGCAAACAAAAAAACCCATTTGAGATGAAATCGCATTGAACCTTGGATCCAAATTTCATAGCTTTTCGCACAATATTTGTGGAGATATGATTTGAGGAAGATGGTCTTTTTGT
Source organism: Pinus taeda (assembly GCA_000404065.3). NCBI lineage: Eukaryota > Viridiplantae > Streptophyta > Pinopsida > Pinales > Pinaceae > Pinus > Pinus taeda. The sequence continues at coordinate 309,869 of APFE030048031.1, forward strand.
AGACTCCTGAATTACATTCCAAACAAGTGACCTTGGGAAAATGAGCATCAGATTGCAATTACGTAAGAAGTTACAGAAAGAGGACGGATTGTAGTTTCATGTGTATGTTTTTTAGACCTGAAGGTCAAAACAGTGACACGTATACAAGTTCACTCTTTTGAAAAGGTATATAATCAGGTCATCTTGGGACATTGTGCATAACTCTTTCTTGGAGAATCTAAATTTGATCAGACTGATGGCATTGGAAAGAGGACACAGAGGGCTATTGCAGGTTGCAATTTCAAAATTTGAAGATCCGAAATTACAGAGATACATCAGATTCAATATCGAGTGCCTACAAAGCGAAAAAAGGTGTGTATTTTTTTTAATATTTGCATAAGCTTCATTTGAAAAATCAGTTTCAAGGAATTCAAAGGGAATAGTGAAGAATTATTATCGATAATTGATGCCCCGAAGAAAGAAAATGGAAACACCTAGTAAACAACCTGAAAGATCTAGCATGACTCATGAAGAAGAGGAAGAAATGCTACATGATATATCAAATTTATGACACCAAGTGCAACAAATGTCACTCTCACAAAAGCTAATAGAAGCTAAGATAAATGGTGTGGAATTTGAGATAAAGGGCATGGAAGCTAAGATGAATGGCATGGAAGCTAAGATGAATGGTAAAAAACTAAGATCAATGGCATGGAAGTTAAGATGAATGGCATGGACGCTAAGATGGATGGCATGGATGATAAGATGGAAGTTAAGATGAATGGCATGGACACTAAGATGGATGGCATGGATGATAAGATGGAAGGATTGAAGATAAATTTGAATAAGTTGATACAAGAAATGGTCACTAATGGTGAAAGGGTAGTAAAGGAAACTCATGATGAGAACAAAAGAAATGTTAATCATGATTTCATAG